>JAHDVF020001320.1:0-204482 GCA_022606425.2 Lepidostoma basale
ATAAATAAAACGTATTTGATTGAGATTGTTACGTCTTGAATAACATATTTAATAAACTATTCCCTTAATGGGTGAGTAAAGCAATATAGCGTGTAACATATAAATAACGGTTGTGCCTTCGTGAAATCCAATCTTCTTTTTCGGATCACTATCGGGTTATCAGTTAATTATTACAGCTTTATTGGAAAACCCCTCACACTTCCCGCCGAGCGTTTTATATGGCCGGCCATCGGAACTACGCACGCACCCAATAACGACAGTCCTCTGAAATTAATAATGAGGAATTAGATTTTACAACAACAAGCCGAGTACAAGAAACTGCTTTTATTGCATATTTCAATTTTTATATTTGTTTTTATTAACTTTGAAGTAATTACTTTTATATTATGGGAGAAGGACGACCGAGAAAATTATGACATGACCAAATTAATCAATTACTAAAAGGCGGTCACATTCAATGTCGGAATAATCAACGTGCGTACATGGTACGATGTATGAATATAGAGGAAGCCCGACAGGCATGCCAGGACAGAGCATTGTGGCGATCAATCCTCTCTGCCTACCTCTCCGGGGAAATGGCGTGATGGTTAGTTAGTTTTATGGGAGTATATTTACGAGAATGGGCGAGTGTAGAATGATATTGAAAGAAGGGTTGGGACGGGAAACAAAGTGAATGGGGCACTTAAAGTTTTCATCGTAAACGACCCTTATAATGAGAAACTGGCAAAAGAAGAATGAAAGTATAATAAATGCAGTAGAGATTAGATCTTTTAGACAAATGTGTAGTAAAAGTTTACATCATACTTTCAAGTGTAAATTTAAGAAGTGAATGCAGTACGAATCAAAGTGTTTTTAACAAAATAGTGAAAGGGTCATTAAGATGAAATTGACACGTGCACATAAAGAATGATAAATAAAACACAATGTATGTTAACGACGTAAACAGAACAATATGTAGAGGCAGACTGGAGAAAACGTGAAACAATCTTATTCATAATTATTAAATTTATATTAGATGTCGGCCAAGTGAGGAGAATGTGAAATCGACGTGTTGCATGAAACGAAGTATGAATGATGGGAAATCTAGAGGAGTATGTCAGGAAATAAAAGTGTGGCCGTCCATTCTTTCTGCCTACCCCTTCGGAGAGACGGTGTGATTATTAGATAGTCATAATATTTGTTCAGAACAAATACTGGAAAAAATAATTATAACTTATTTAAAAATATATAGTCGTAAAATCGGACATTTTCATTCATATTAATAATTTATGTGGAGTTTTACATCATTGTTAAAATAAGAATATGCGCATTTTCTTGTTTCAAGATTCACTTGAAAAAGGTTTTGGGTGGATACATCTTGAAGAAGTTGGCAGTAGCGGGGCATAAGTGTTTGCTGACGTGTAAACAAAGCTAAAGAACAATAAAAAGGGTTAAATAAAGAATACAAAAAGTTTATGGCGCCCAACTACTTGAAGGAGTATCGTGTTCTAGCGATAAAACTGCCCGGGTAATATAAAACCCGCGACACTTTTTTGACGCGATATTTGAGGAGACTAAATAACGCACTCCGGAGGTTCATGACTATTGCCTATGAACTGCAAAGGTCGTGAATTAAATTAAAAACGTTCGTACATCGTCACAGCTCACCCCCGACGAGCTCCGACAAAGGGTATTCCGGCCCTCGCCGCCGCCATATTACTAACAAATAACCCCAAACTGTGTCCTCGAGATCACGCAACCTTCTCGCTCAATTGTTCGCTATAAATCTTTTTCAAAATTACAAGAGTTATGCGTTGTATGTTTGAAAAAGGAATGCGTTGCTACGAGAACTGTAATTTATCAATATATTCAGGAATATGTCATTTCTTTATGCAGGTAGTTCAGGAATAATAATGAAATACAGAATAAGGCAAAACTCGATATGACGATACGATTCAAAATCGTTGAAAACATTTATTATAAGTAATTAAAACGAATGAAAATGTCAGTTTTATAGAAGTTATATTATATTTTATGGGAATGACATGTATAGTATGATAGACATAATGACTAAGAAGGACGAAACATGTCATTCCCATTAAATATAATAACACTTCTAGATTATTCATTCGTATTATTTATTTAATATGGATTTTAGCACCATTTTTCAAGAAACAATAAATAATTTATTATACGTGATTTGTACTAGAGCAAAAGCTTATATACCTTTGTCTACTTTACTACGGTACGTTTTGCAATTTAAGTATATATTTTTGATACATTGTATTGAGGTTAAACATAATAAGATAACAATAAAAAACTTTTAAAACGTAACATAAGATAGATATATAAAAATGTAAAAAACGTATTCATTTAATTACAGACACCGCTCCAATTCCATAATGATGACTTTTATTTCTTATTTTTAGTTTATCATCTTCGATATGAACAGTTCGAATCGTTAGAAACAGATATTAAAAGGAAAGAAAAATAATTATAATATTTCATAATATAAGTATTTTATCAATGTATGTTATATTTTTGGGATATTAGGAAAATCCGTGTAACTGGTATTTCTGGAGAGACATTTCGGAGATCGTTGCAGTTTCCATCTTCAGAATGTAAACGTATGGCTGGTATATATACTTAACTTCCTCTACGCTGTGCCGTGTCGCCGACAGTGTGAGAACAAAGTAGACATTCGCGCTTTGTTATTCGAGTTAGTTTGCACACGGCGTACCGTCATTCTAAAATGTATTTTTAAGATATCAATTTTATTTAAATATACGCACAATAAATTTGTTAAATATTTAAAATATTTATAAGAGTCAAAATCTTTTAAAATAACATTGTAATATAAAACATATCTCTACATATATCATTTCGGTCCATTTAAATACGACTTATGGTTTTGTAATTATGAGTATTTAAAAATTATCAATCCAATGAGTTTGAGATTGACTTAACCAATTTGGAAAAAAAACTTTTTTGTGTTATCTGAGGATATTCGATTTTATTGAAATAGAGCACTGAATTGATACAATAACATTTTTTTCTAAATTATTTGGGATTTGAATATATCATAATTTGTAAAACAGTTTTTTTCCATTCAATAATGACTTATTGTTTTATAATGAGATAAATTATTCTCAATCTAATGAGATTGACATTTAATTTACGCATTTTGAAAAAAAAACTTTTTATTATACCTTTGAGGATATTCGATTTTATTGAAAAATCGAAGGAGAGCACTGAATTGATGATACATTCACCATTTTTTATGTATTATTTGGGGTTTAAAATATTTCATAATTTATGAAACGTAATATATTTATAAAAGTTTTTTCGGACCACTGAGTAAATAAATCGTTATAAGAATAATATATAAATACGTGAATTGATCATCCCCGAGAACGTAGCGTGCTAACAGTCTATAAAAGGAATAGGAAGACGAAATGGATTTTACTTTCAAGTCTGAAGTCATCAAATAGAGATTTTACTTCTGTACTATAAATATCTTCAAGAGCTTTTTTTAGAAAAAAATACGCCGGGTTTCGTAGGTTCTCATATTTTTATGTTAAGTATTCACAATAGTTTTGAATGCGGAATTGAAATTCACTTTAATTCAACTCTGCATTCAAATTAATTTTGCACTCCCTTAAAAAATAAAAGTGATATTTAATTTATTCAGAAAAAATAAACACTTTTAATAAATGCAAATAAATCCCATCATGCAAAATAACATTCAAAATTCTTCCAATAAAATAATGATAAAGTTTATAAATATATTATTATATTAATAAACTTTATCATTATTTTATAAGTTTTAAACTAGAATTCTCTCGTTGACATGTTGCTTATAATGAGGTAATACTTTATACCTATATGTGACTTCAAAGTTGATCCAAAAAACTAAACAAAATATAAGATATTAGGTATATTTAAAAATATATATATATTTTGGCGAATAAGAATGTCCATTTTAAAAATACTGACTTGGTTCTATTTAAAATGTTTATACGTAGATTGTAAAATGGAGAATTTCAACAATTGCCTTGAGATGAGTTAATTAAAAATGCGTTTTACAAATCATTCAATTAATGAATATTATATGTGATAGAAACATTATGAGTATAACAGTATTTATAAAAGTGGCGATCTTTTACTTGTCATATCCTTCATGAATGATTTTTTTTAATAATTCGTCTAAGAGAAAATATTTGTAATGAAAAAATATAAGATAACCAAATGATTTAATGAAATCTTTTGATGGGTGTTCATTTTAAATAATAATGAAATAAAACGATGTTTTTAACTGCCTCCACTTTTTTCTTCATTTCGACAATGACCGCTTTTGCCAGTCTCTGCTAGAGTCTGGCAAAATCGGTCGCCGTCGAAATAAATACAAAAGTAGAAAGAGTAAGAAAACATCGTTATATTTTGTTATTTAAAAAAATGTGTAAGATAAAAATATTTACCTTGTAATTTTATATCCTATTTTTTCTATCTTCATTGATCGACGTTTCGGAGATCAATGGAATTTCTATCTTGAGGGTTGTTATATATTCAAAACGTCGGTCAAGGAAAATAACAAGATACACGGATAAACCTAATATCCCCGAAATATATATTGCAACCAACCGTGAAAATCTACGCACTTATAGTAAGTCCTGATAAAATGCAAGGGTGTAGTGACTCTAGAAATATTAGAAATAAACAAAAATATAACAAGAAGCAATAAAATATGAAGTAATGTATATGACGATCATAAAGTACAGGTACCTACGTATACTTTAAATAATTAATTATAATGGAACTATAATGATACAATACATTATTCTGCAGATTTAAAAACATTCAAACCATTATTAATTTGTCACTTGTATCCCAACTAACACTTATCCTGCCAACGAGAAATTACTTTGTCAAAAAAGAAATATACCATTTCACGTTTACGTTGTGGGTACTATAAGACTAACAATGGGTGTGAATTAATTATTTTCCAAGGTTTATCACATTTACATACATATTACAGTATACAATTATCAGCGCACTAATATACACTAACTATTATTTATTGTTTCGTGAACAATGATGTAAAACTTCACTTTTAAAATAATTAATACGATTGAAAACGTTTGTTTTATATAAGTTTTATTAAACTTTATGGGAATGACACGTTTCGCCTTTCTCAGCCATTATCAAATGTTTCACGTTCCTAAGGCATTATCAAACTATCCTAATTTCTTAGTACTGCTAAACTTGTTAATCCCATAAACTATAATATAATAAAACTTCTAGAAAACTGAAGTTTTCAATCTTATTATTTTACACACGAGATAACATACAATCACACAAATTTCACGAAATATAAAAAAAAAATCATTCATATTCTTAACGTTTCCTCAACATTCATACACATTCGTTTCCTTACGTGACCGTCTTTTAAAAATTGTTTCTACTTTGCCGCGTTTTCGAAATGGAAAATCAAGTAAACAAAAATAAGTATTTAAAAATTATGATAGGATCGCTGCGTTGGTTCGGACATATGAAGCGCATGGATGGAGAAAAAATGGTTAAAAAAGTATATGTTAATGATGTAAATGTTGTACAGAGTCGAGGCAGACTGAGGAAAACATGGAATGACCAAATTAATCAAATTTTATAGGTTGGTCATATTAGAAGTTGGAAGAATCGACGTGCGTGTATGACTCGCTGTATGAATGTGGAAGAAACTAGAGAGGTGTGCCAGGATAGTGTAGTGTGGCGGTCAATTTTCTCTGCCTACCCCTGCGGGGAAACAATTTGATGGTTTGTTTGTTTTGTTTGTTTCGTATTTAAAAAAAAAATACAATTTATTGTTGTAAAGCATATCTAAAAAAACTAAGATGGCAGTGCACAAAAGTGTTCTTGTACCGACCATTATGAATGTAAGTGAAGCATAGAACTGGCAAAACAAGGATGAAAGTAGAATAAACGCAGTTGAAATGAGTTCTCTTAAACGAATGTATTGTAAACATGTATGTGATAGAGTGTCAAATGCAAATATAAGAAGTAAATGCAGTGCAAATGAAAGTCTTATGTTAACAAAATAACGAAAGGATCATTTGGACACACGAAAATAATAAAGGTGACACGATCAAATCAATCAAATAAAAAATGCCGGCCACTTTAAAAGTTGGAGAAATCGACATGCGTGCATTACACGATGTATGAATGTTGATAGAGCGAGAGAATTGTGTCAGAAATAACTATTATTTCTGTTTACCTCTTCGGAGAGATGATCTGATGGTTAGTAAGTTTTATTTTACGTATTTAATATAATATTTTTTATTCTTTAATGAACGGTTAACAGGAAACGTGTTTTGATATAAACTGTTGCTTTTTAATATACGAATTGGATAGTTAACTTTATCGCCACAATTAACAGAAAGATTAAAATTAGTTTTAGCTTTCGGCACTAGATATCTATGTCCAATTAGATTAAGAATATTACTGCACTAATTTGAAACTCAGTAATCTGAAATTTATAGATATTGAACTTTGATTAAAACTTTGCAGTTCAGAAGAATTGTACGGAGAATTTCTCTTTAACACGATTTAAATATTTTGCAAAGTATCGTATTTATAACTCTGAATTTGATCGTGAATATTTCTGCATCCAGGTTGCGCTTCTCGTTCAACTTGCAGAGATCAGTACAGTGTGTTTAAGAAGATGCAGTTTTATTTCATTTTGTAAGTATTAAATAAATAGCCATAAGCAATGTGCCAGCAATCTATACAAAATTATGGTAAGTGTCAGACTTATAATAAAGATGAGAAAAATCGACGCGCGTGCACGACACGTTGTATGAATGTTGAGGAACCGAGAGAAATATTTCAAGAAAGAAAAGTATAGCAGTCCATTTTCTCTGCCTATCTCTTCGGGGAGACGGCGTGATGGTAAGTTAGTTACTATATTTAGATAATCTAATGATTTAACTGAAATAATAACAACGACATTTTATATGGATTAAAACACTGTTTTGTCCACTTTAGAGTTTATTTATCTCCACATTTATCGAAGTCTTTACACCATCATAATTGGGGAAAGATATAAACAAGGTTGCGTAATGTCCCCGTGGTTATTTAATCTGTATATGGACAATTGTATGAGAGAGCTGAAAGGGTTGGATGTAGGTGCCAAAATGAGCGGAGTGTCAGTAAGCTGTCTCTTGTATGCGGATGACGCTGTCCTACTTGCTGACAACGAGCATGAACTACAAGTCCTGGTGAATTGTATGTATGAGGTATGCATGCGAAATGATCTGATGATGAATGTTAATAAGTCCAAAGTAATGATTTTTGAAAAGGAAGAAACCACGACAGTCTGCAACATTAGCGTGAATGGTGAAAACTTGGAGCAAGTAGTTGAGTTTGTGTATTTAGGTAGTATGTTTACAAGAGATGGGAGAGTGGAGAGGGATATTGAAAGAAGGGTTGGGGCAGGCAACAAAGTGAATGGTGCACTTAAAGTTGTCATCGCAAACAAAAACCTATCCAAAAAGCTAGAATGGCAGTGCACAATGGTGTTCTTCTACCGACCCTTATGTATGGAAGCGAAGCATGGAACTGGAAAAAGAAGGATGAAAGTAGAATAAATGCAGTAGAAATGAGATCTCTTAGACGAATGTGTGGATATTCTGTGTATGATAGAGTGTCGAATGAAAATATAAGAAGTGAATGCGGTGCGAATGATGGTGTCATGAACAAAATAATGAAAGGATCATTAAGATGGTTTGGACATATGGAAAGAATGAATGAAGAAAGAATGGTAAAAAAATTATATGTTAATGATGTAAATGGTACCAGAAATAGAGGAAGATCAAGGAAAACGTGGCACGATCAAATAAATCAAATATTGAATGTCGGCCATGTGAGGAGTCAGAGAAATCGACGCGCGTGCATGACACGATGTATGAATGTTGAGGAAGCGAGAGAAATATGTCAGGAAAGAAAGGTGTGGCAGTCCATTCTTTCTGCCTAACCCTTCGGGGAGACGGCGTGATGGTTAGTTAGTTAGTTATAAACAGTTAAAACATATCAGCAGATGAAAGTGTAAAGCCTTCGTAACATGTCTAGAAAAATAAACTCAATAGTGGAAAAAACAGTTTAAATTCACAAAATATTAAATATTATTAAAAATGTATTTTAGTCACTGAGAACAGTTAGTAATTTAATTCATAAAAAAATCATCATTGTGGAATTCCAATCGTTAGCTTATAAAAATCATCATCTTCTTGGCGTTATATCCCGGTGTGGGACTTGGCCTCTTCCACAACCCTCCTTCTCTGACTTCTTCCTGGCCATCTCTCTCCATCAGTAAAGGCCATTGTGTCAGTGTTCGTAATCGTGTTATTTTTTTTTACCATGCAGAGTGATTAGCCCTGCGATGAACCCTTCTTTATTCACAAATCGTCACTGCAAAATGTGTTTGTATTGTCAGGCTTTTTAAATGTTAGTAGCACATAAATGAATATTTGCTCGATAACAATTCCAATGTACAAAAAAACACTAACATTATCAACAGCCATACATATACGTCATCACCGTGCGGTGTATAGGGAAAAAAATAAAATAAAAATATATATTTAAATAAAATAATGATTAAATAAAGCGAAGTTGTTTCAATAATTAATTTTGTCATTAGCGACCGGTTTCGACATGTTTTCTGGCATCATTCTGTTTGTGTAAGGCAGCGTGGCGAAACCGGCCGCTGTCGAAATGAAGATAAAAGTGAAAGTAGATATTGAAAAACATAGTTTTATTTTATTATACTAATTTATTATAATCAAATGATTTTCTGAAATCTCTTGATGGAAGTTCATTTTAAATAATAATTAAATAAAACGACTTTTTTTAACTACTTCCACTTTTGTCTTTATTTAGACAGCGACCGGTTTCGCCAGGCTCACTGGAATCGACGCAATGACCAGTCTGTCGATGCCAGCGAGCCTGGCGAAACCGGTCGCTGTCTAAATAAAGATAAAAGTGGAAATAGACAAAAAACATCGTTTTATTTAATTATTAACTAATTTATTAAATAAATAAAAATGGTTAAGTGTGAAATAAACCAATTCATGTACATTTGAAAAGTTTTACCCGCTGGATTTCTCTGGTGTAACTCCAGTTAAGTGCCTATTAAAGGTGGTGGTAGGTGCAGTCGGACCGTGTGAGAACGCTGGTAGTTGGAAGGTAACATCTAATCAGAGCGCTATTTACGGGCGTTGAGCAGTCGAAACAGGGTGAATTGTGGCGAACACAGATACACACTCCCGAACTATGTTTTAAACGGGTGCCAACTACACTTTATGCTATTTCGTAATTATTCCAGAGAAGTCCTTGTAAAGTTCAACCAATTTTCTGTTTAATACCATATACAAATGTGCCATGCTTATACAAACTAACGTAAATCAAATGTAATTATGACATTAACACATGAATTATATTTCATGGTTATCTCATTTATTATTTATGAATTCGTTATTGGTAATTATATTTTTAACCGAAATTTGTGTTAGGTACGTATAGGTATCTACAAAAAAAAAACATTTTTTTAAAATATTGAGTAGGTATGTAATATGTTATCTCGAAATGAAGAATGGTAAAAAAATATTTGTTAACGATGTAAATGGAACTAGAAATAGAGGAAGACCGAGGTAAACGTGGCATGATCAAATAAATCAAACATTGAATGTCGGCCACGTGCGATGTCGGAGAAATCGACGTGCGTCAATGACATGATGTATTAATGTCGTGGAATCGACAGAAGTATGTCAGGAAGGAAAAGTGTGGCAGTTCATTCATTCTGTCTACCCCTTCGTAAAGACGGCGTGTTGGTTAATTAGTTTTATCATATCGAAAAGTATTTAAATTGACAGCCTTTGTGGCAGATTGGTAACAGCTATGACTTCCACGTCGAAGGTCCAGGGTTCTATTCTAGACGATGACAGTGCTTAAAAAAATCTCACGCTATCTTGGTCAGGTAGAATTCACTTGACATTAAAAATAGCTTAAACTAGAGCTAAAAATATATGTATTTCTTCTTTTTTTGGTTTAAATAACCTGTTATTTTGGACAACGGATGAGTGGCGACCGAGAACCGGCCATAGCAATCCTGGCAGCTAAAAAGCCAGATGGTCTGATGATATCAAGAGAGTAGCACGAGGTCAATGGCACAGAGTTGCGAGAGATAGAGAGTTGTGGAGGTCGGGAAGGGAGGCTTATGTCCACCACTGGACGACTAAAGGCTGATGACGATGATGATGAACCTGTTAAATTATATAAAAAAATGTGGAAAGCAACGGGTAACTACAGCATAAAAAGCCCAAGTGGCATCCGAAAAACAAGCAAATACATGAATGGATCCTGCTGAAATCTTGTCCACAGAATTGAAATAAATAAAAAATTACATTTGAATTCGAAATAAGAACTCTAGTTTTTTTATAACCGTGAGATTTGTCCTCCTCAAATGCCTCTCTACTTATTGAAGGATGGTCGTTATAGTTGAGTATGCTAGACAATCCTTTTCCAGTATGTAAAGTTCTTATGCATATTGAATTGCGGACCACTTCTTTATACCACGGAGCCGTAGAAAGACTCGATTCGAAAATATCGATTTTTATATTAGATATATACGAGTATACAACAGTTTGTAATTTCTTCATTCCATTTTTTTATGGAAGTTTCTTAATTTTAACGAATATGCATCTGTTTTTTTAACCACTATTCAGTTTTCATTTCTTTATTGTATATTTCAAATTGATTTAAAATATTAAAAATTAATTGACCTAATCTCATAAATTGTTTTTTTAATAACCATGAAAGCTTTAGAACCTTTGTATTGTTTAAATTAATATAAAATATAAAGTTTACGTTTTGATGAATAAGTGATAATTGAGTTATACATATTTATAATGTGTATTATTTTTTTTTAAAGTCAATTGCACATAATGTAATTTCACACGCTCCATACGCAATTGAACCATTTATATTACAATTACTTCTCTTTTTTTTCGTACCTATCTGGAAACCCAATCAAATAAATTAAAAATTGTCACAATATAATAAAACCAACTATTATTTGTCTCCAACATTCTATATAATAAAATTTAAAAATAAATATAAGTCTTAATCTTTTATTTCTTTAGTATTGATTTAAAGTCTAAAACGTTAATGTGTGAATATTTTTTTTTATCGAATATATTTTGCGATATTTTTTCATAAATCGAGCGACACTCCTTTCTTAGTTTCCCATCCCTATTTTCCAGTAATTGTGATCTGGGCTTAACGCTTATGTTACCGACACCCATAGCAGCAAATCCCGCTAGGCGCGGCGGGCGGCGTAGCAAAGTATACTCGACTAGAATAATTGGGGTGTGTACTGAAATCGCGAGGTGAACATTTCACATTCACATTTCTGTAAAACTTTTAGTCAGGTGTAACCCACCGCAGTGCTTGCCAGCAATGAGAAAGGGGGCCATAATGCTGGGGGCCTGTTTACCTTCGTACAAGTGAGAATAAAATATTAATTCCCATTACGAGGCCACTCTTATTACAAGCTACATCCAAAATGCGCCACATTTGTCACACACGCCACTCACACGCGTGGAAAAGTGGTATAACACATACTAACAAGGGTTTATATACCAACTCTAAATTAACTTTTTCTTTCATAAGTCAGGCTTAATCAATCTTTAATTCAATGACATTTCAAATTCGATTAATCTGGTCATGAACATATAAATATTTTAAGATAATATATAACGTGTTTATATAAATATTTTAAGTATTCAAAGTAATAAAAATGTGTATTTGAAAAAAAAAATTGTAACACCTGATATGAACATAGGTTGACGAAACAGCTGCGAAAAATAAAAAAATAAAAATTGTAATATATACATCGTGGCATGCACTAGCGTCGATTTCTATGACTCCTCACGTTGCCGATATTCAATATTTGATTTATTTCTAGTTCCGTTTACATCGTTAACATATGCTTTTTTACCATTCTTCCATCATTAATTATTTCTGTGTGTCCAAACTATCTGATCTTTTCATTATTTTGGTTATAACACGTTTCACATCCACTTCTTATATTTTCATTCGACCCTCTATCATACATAGAGTATCCACACATTTGTCTAAGAGATCTCATAATATTAAAAATTAAACATATAAAATAGCAACTCTTATAATATTACAAATATTGAGAAACTTAATTTGAAACTTGGAGAGAGAATGTTGAAATGTTATTATTGGTCCGTTCCGTTGGTTCGGAAACCTGGACTCTGAAGGTGCATACTATGAACCAGTTAGAGGAATTCAAAATGCTTCGTATACGGTGGACAGATTTGATCAGCCAATGAAGTCCTGAGGAGATCCTTTTTCAACAGAGAATTATTGAGATGTATCAAGGACCGTAAGAATTTCTAACTGGGTCACATCTTGCGTGGAGACAAAAACGAGATCAACCAACTTTTGCAAAATTGAAGGACGAGGAAAACAAACGTCTTGGCTGCGCAACATTAAAAATTGGACCGAAATAGAATGGAGAAGTTATTTCTGACGGCGTAAGACAGATATGCCTTTACAGTAGTGATTGCCAACGTCGGGGAGACCTGATATGGTACATGAAGAAGAAGATAATATCACAAATTATTTATATGAAAAAACATGATTCTTGGTATATCTCTTTGGATACTTGGTATTTACTATTGATATAATTATTAATCAAAAAATCATTATGTAGGGTCAGTTTTAAAGTTGCTCCAATACCGGAGAAACTGTAGAGCTGTGCTTGAGTGATGTTACCGCTTATTAAAATGAGATTACAAACAAATCTTACCATTTCTATCTCACTGAGAGACAGAAGTCGTTCAACGGTTATGTTTGGACACAATGAACAAAGGACTGACATCATTAGACTGAAGCGAAAACTTTATCTATAATGGAAAAGTGTGGTATATTTTATATACGAGTATATAATGAGGATCAGCAAAGAACTAGAAAAATCTGAAGTTTTTATAAAATTTGTATGGATTGATTTTAAGGAGATACAGAAATTTTGCAATTAAAAATCTTTGATTTTTTTAAATGAAGTTGACTGAATATTAATGTAATAGAACTTTAGAAAATGGATCAGTCATGAGTGAAGAGGTAAGGTATCGGATCGGGAGGAGTTGCTTATTTAGCAAATCTGTTTAAAGACATGCGTGCGACCTATCATGACATATGCTGTAGAGACGCGTCCCGGCACTGTACGAACCAAGGGCCTGCTAACATCCATTACTGGAAAAACTCTCCGAGATCATGTCCGTACTGTAGACATAAGAAAACTTGCAAAATGGAGGACATCGTTTGGTGAATTAGATCCAGAAGAAGTACCGGAGGGACCAAGTAGCCAGAATGGATAGGGACAGACTTACATATACAGCCGCTTACGAACTCCTCTCCGGACATCGTCCATCTGGAAGACTACATATGAGATGGAGGGACAGCTGGATCTCATCATCCCTGGAAACATGTTTTCTGTGCCGCAGATGGTCATATCTATTAAAATAAGACGAAGAAACATAGGTTTCCTCTCAAGTAAACATCAGCATCGGAGGCATCTAATAAATCATGGATAGAAGAGATTATTCTAAATATCTCTTGTTTTATAAGATAAAAATAAAATGATGCGTTAACTGCTCCCCAGGTAAACAAAAGTCTTTACGTTCTTGATCGCAGTTCAAGCCATCTCTATATTTATTTGGCGCTCATACATACAGTATGCAAATGACGAAATAAGATAAACAATGACCCGCATAAATGGTGTAAGGATGCATGGACAAAAGATAAACCAGATAAGATTCGCGGACGATATCTCTTTGATTGCGGACTACGAAGATGTACTAGAAGAACAATTGGAAATAAAGGAAAATATTCTTAATATCATACTGAATATAACTAAAGTTAACAAGCGCAAAACAATAGTGACAACAGAAAGTCGAAAAGAGCTGCAAAATAATATAGTGAAGTCTGAAGCTACACTAAAACACATCAAAGCTTTATCTACGTCGTCAGTAAGCTCTTATGACATAACTACATTAAGAGGTCGAATCAATTCAATTCAATTTATATTTTTAAAAAATTATTAATATTTTTGAAATTTTACAATGCATTAATGATTATATACAATTAAAAAAAATAAGATCATTAAAAAAATAAGTAAAAAGAAACAACATATTAGATAAAAAATAATACAAATCACGAACAATTAAAAAAAGGAACAATGAAGGATTTTTATAACTTTTTAATATATTAGGGATGGATGCTTTCTCCGCTTCCGAAATGATGCAGTTAAGAATAATACTTGAGTCAGTCAAAGCACTTACCACTTCGTCAAGAAGATCGATTTGAAAATTTAATAAATAATTCAGTTCGAATACGAGAGTAAAGATAACTTGCGTAATACACGAAAAAAGAAAAAAACAATTCTTTATCAGAGACAATATGATTTTACCTCTAATAATCCCGAGAGAGGAAAAACCGTCTATGACCCAGACGACATCATCAACACGAGGAAATCCTTGACACCGTGTTAAAAATTCACATACAGTATTTGGCGAAAATACTCCATTATACACTTCCATATTTATTATTAACTGGCGGTTCCAACAGCGCTTCGCTGTAGTTTTATTCGAACATGTGAGAGCAAAAATGGCCGTTCACAATGGAATTTTTGTGTCAACCCTGATGTATTGAAGTGAAGCATGGAATCGGAAAAAGAATGAGATCCCTAAGATGTATGTGTGGTAAAACGATGTACGATAGAATTTCAAATGCTGATATAATATAATGAATGGTTAAGAAAGTATATGTAGTATACGAGACACGAGGGACCGGGAAAAGTATGGCATGACCAAATTAATAAAAGTTTACAGGTCGACCATATTTTAAGTGGCAGAGCGGTAAGACCTCTGACTGCCATACTAAAGGTCGCGGGTTCGAATCCCGTATATGGCAGTGTGATTGTCACACTGTCTTTCGTCTGTTGTGGAATTCACGTGACAATAATATGGTGAAAGATTAGCTACCTATTACATGTCACGAGAATCAATCTAATAGATAAAAAATGTGTTAAGTAATTGGGTTCAAACGACCTGTTGTATACAAAAAATTCTTAGAAAAAAACATAAAAATCGGCGTCCGCGTATGACTTGCTGTGTGAATGTGGAGGAGAGAAATAGGATCGAGTAGCGTGGCGATCTATTTTCTCTGCCAACGGCATGATGGTTTATTGTAGTTATTTATAAATATGTTTTTCTCGGAAGTGATGGTTTAATGCATGTCATAACAGTTTAATCCAGCAACAACCCTCTTTCGTTAATTATAGAACGGCTAAATATTTTAAGCTATTCTTACAAAAACGATTCGTGTGAACGTTTAATTTCATGGCCTCGATAGCTCGCGAGGTAATGTGAGTGTATGTATAAATTTTAAATCTTCTGATTAATGTGTTCGAAATTCCCGTTAATTTAAAGTTACCACAACGCCGCTGGATGGCAGAGCATTTAATATTTACGGTTCCAGCAGTATCACTCTTACGTCAATCGACCTCGTCAAAAACCTTTAAAACTGACGAAATTTTATTGTGTTCGGTCGCGGCCGCGCCGACAAGCATTGTAAAGAAAGTAAATAATTTATAGCACGCCGCTCCCCGGCCAGCCAACTTATTAATGAGATTATTTTTATTTCGCCTTTGCCCATTTCATTTTGGACTGCGCACATTATTTATGAGTAGGCCGGTTAATTGGGCGTATAATTTTCTTGGGATCGACAGATATGGCTGTTTTAATTTCCGTGATGATAACGACCAACATCTATCACTTTCGCCGGAGAAATTACGCACTTTTACACAAATACAATCTGTGTTCGTACATCAGATATCCAATACGCTTAAAGCAAATTGGAAAATAATATTATTGTAGATTATTATTATTCTTCTTCAAGTGCCCTGTCGGGTCCCCCCAACATTCTGGTCCCAACCCTTATGTATGGAAGCGAAGCATGGAACTGGCAAAAGAAAGATGAGAGCAGAATAAATGCGGTAGAATAGTCCCTAAGACCTATGTGTGATAGAAAGATGTACGACAAAATCTCAAATGCTGATATTAGAAAGGAATATAGAGCGAAAGAAGGTATTATGAACAAAATTATGAAAGGGTCGCTGCGTTGGTTCGAACATATGGAGTGCATGAGTGAAGAAAGAATGGTTAAAAAAGTATACGTTAACAATGTAAATGGAGTAGACCAAGAAAAACATGGCACGACCAAATTAATCAACTTTTAAAGTTGGTCATGTCAGAAGCCGGAAGAATCGACGTGCGTGTATGACTCGCTGTATGAATGTGGAAGAATCTAGAGAGGTATGCCAGGATTGAGTAGTGTGGCGGTCCATTCTCTCTGCCTACCCTTTCGGAGAAACGGCGTGATGGTATTGTTAACACAAACAAATTTCTGGTTAAAAAATAATTACCAATAAGGACGTTTATAAAATATGTCAAATAAATGAAAACAAAATAAAATTAAACACTTTTTAACTAAGTATAAATCACTCTATTTGAGTAAGTAGCGCCAACCGGTTTCACTCTGTAGCGAGTTTTATCAAGGCTATACATAAACTGAAACTGACAGTTTATGTATAGCCCTAAAAAAGCTCGCTACAGGGTGAAACCTGTTGACGCTACTTACTTAAATAAAGTGGTTTATACTAAGTAAAAAAGAGTATAATTTTTTTTTATATCTAGCCACCAAGTAATGGCTTCGTATCGAAGTTGAAAATAAAATGAGTTGAAATCAGCCAAAAACTATTTATAATGAAATAAAAAATCTATGAAAAGTTATGCCACATCCAAATGTCTGTAAACACAAACTGTTTCCTTTAAATATTAAGGAAATTACTTGGTAAGTCGTAAAAAGAAGGATTTAAAAAAAAAATGCCACTGCTTTTTAAGGAAAGCGAATTTTATGAGGTAAAAATATTTTGAGTTTAAAAGGTACAGTGAATAAATACGTTATGCCAAATATCGAATTCAAATGTTATTTTTGTGTTCCACCGTCGTTATGGTTAGATATATCTATATGTCCAGATACGAAAGACAAAAAAATACACAGTTACTTTGACATCGTCTTAATAAACTGAAATTAGGTAATTAGGTAATAAGTATGTAAGGTATTTTTTTTGAAAGCTTGAATAGAGAATACGCACGCAGTTTTCTTACACATGTAGTATGGTTTAACAATTTTAATTACAGTTTTTTTTTAAATTAATGAATTATGTTAATTTTTCCAAATAATTAATATTTATTTTTCTTGCATGTCATTACAGTAACCAACATTTTTACTGTTTTTTTTTATTGTTTACGTTTTGTAAATATATATTACCATGTTTTTTTTAAGAAGATTCCTGTATTTTATAGTGTTTGTTTAAAAATCTATATTTGAATTTACAGCTACAATGGGAATAAAATAATAATGAAAGAACAAGTGAATTTTATTGAAAATATGTTACAATGTTTTAAACACGTAATTTTTTAAACAGTGCACGTTTATTGTGTTATTTAGGAATTTACACAGGTTGGCTTATAGCATAATTTAATATTGAGAATATTGCGAACTTGCAAGGAATATATTCACACATGTTTTAACTTTATTAGAGGACTAAAATATGAAACGTTTCCACTACTGAACATGAAAATATTATTGTAGACATCTTATTTTATTTAAAAAATCTTGAAATTTTTTAAATTAAATTAATGCAATCTCTCAGAAAAAAAAAATTATACAGATGTTTGAAATAGCCGTCCCTTATTGGCGTGACGGCTATATAAATTGATAATTGACTTATTTATAATACATAAAAATTATTTTTTCTCGGTTTCGGCAACAATATTACCAAATAATTTTAGGAATCTTAGATAAAGAGAAAAAAAGGCAGTATGGCCGCCGAAATCGATTAAAAATAATTAAAAGAAGATTTTTTATATGGAATATTTATCTATAATGTATTTGATTAATTTTAATAAAATATTGATGGATTTATCATAAATATATAACAATATAGATTCATTTCAAATTTTAGCAAAGCTTAAATTAATAATACAAAACTCCTTAATTTTTTTTTAATTTTTTTTTTAATAAGACAACATTATGCTAATCATTTTACATTTTGCATTTTAAATTAAAACACAGTTGAAAATAGTTTATTCAGCCTTTGAAACAAGTAACAGATAGTTATGCCTAACCAAAAACTAATCGTAAATGTGAAATATTCGAAAATTGTAATAATAAATAGACGCATCACTTTTGAACAAGTTTTTAAAAACGTTGTATTTTTAAAAAAACGTTGGGAAATGCCTATTGGTGACGATGAGGTTCGTAACCCATCACACCGCATCTCTCGTGGGACGAAAAGAGAAGGATGGAGTGTCGCATCCGTGAAAGTGTGGCAGTCTATTCTTTCTGCATGCCATTTCGGTGAGACGGCGTGATGGTTAGTTTGTTAGTTTGTTTGTTTGTATGTTTGCGACACTTTATTTAAGAAAATATAGAATAGTCATTCTAATACCTTTTTTATTGAAACATTTTATCCCTGAAAATGTTTTTCCCTTAATAATCAAGATATCTTTAATTTTTCCATTTAACAATCATTAAATTTTTTTTATGGTTTTTATAGATTTTATTAAAAAGAAAAACTAACTAACTAACTAACCATCACGCCGTCTCCCCGAAGGGGTAGGCAGAAAGAATGGACTGCCACACCTTACTTTCCTGACATATTTCTACAAGTAGGACAGCGTCATCCGCATACAAGAGACAGCTTACTGACACTCCGCTCATTTTGGCACCTACATCCAACCCTTTCAGCTCTTTCATACAATTGTCCATATACAGATTAAATAACCACGGGGAAATTACGCAACCTTGTTTGACACCTTTATTGATATCAAACCAGGCTGTAAGATCTCCATTTACTCTGACACTAGCAGTGCTTTCCGTGTACGAGTATAGCGACTTAATGGCCGTGATCAGTTTTGTACTTATTCCATATTCAGACAATATTTTCCACAACTTTTCTCTATTAACGTAATCATATGCTTTTTGTAAGTCGACAAACGCACAGAAAAGTTGGCGATTTTTGGCCAGAAACTTCTCTGTCAATGTACGAAGTCCAAAAATTTAATCCATACATCCTCTGCCATTCATAAAGGCACCTTGCACATCCCAAACTTTGTCGATCGTCAATTTTTTTACTCTTTCTATTAAAATTCTGCCATAGACTTTACCAACGGCACTTTAAAGACTAATAGCCCTGTGGTTTCCACATTCCATACGCGATCCTTTTCCTTTGTACAGGGGCATAATTACTGCTCTCCTCCAGTCTAGCGGCATATATCCCTCCTCCAAGCACTGGTTAAATAACTTACATAACCATGCAGAAACCACTTCGCCACCGCTTTTAAAAAAATCTATGGCAAAACAATCGAATCCAACAGCTTTTCCACTTTTCACATAGATTTATTAATAACAATAAACACCGTGTAATAAATCATTAAAATATTAATTAGTAAATCAAATTATTTAAAGTTTTGTGTTCCAAATTCTAAGAACGTCCATATTGGTTTATGAAATAATTGTTGATTGACCAATAAAATAAGTAAATAATTATCAAAATATAAATAAATTAGTAAAACACAAATAAATAAATATCGTGTTTTATGACAAATCCATCAATATAATAATATATATTAAGAATATAACAACAATATCAAAAAAATAGTCCAGGTAAAACATTTATTTGCAAGTTTTAGATTATCTCATACAAATAATAATTATAATTTTCCATTTTTGTGTGATTTGCCCAAGTTTTCCAAAACGTCACGACACTCCAATTAAAAAAGTTAATTAAAATTACTTTACGTATTGATTATGATAAATCAAATTTGGAATGTAATGGCGGGGTGGGGGGTTAAAAATGGAAAATTGTATCTACTTCATCATTTTTTATATCAATGTATAATTACATCGCAGATGGTGTATCGTTTAGATTTTTATATATTGGTCAGTGCGAATCAAATAATACATGCACAATATTCATTATAAACACTGATTTAAAACTCATCAAAATGAAGATTCAAATTTACAAAAAAAGAGTCTCAAAAGAAATTTTATATTTAGTGGATCGATGAAAAATATTTAAGCAAGCACAAAATGTTCATTAATTTTCAAAGTACACCATTTGGGGATCTATTTCATAAAATGAATGTCTTCCAAATGATAACCCTCGCGTTCACGGCACTCATTTAGTCTTCTTCTTCTTCTTCTTCTTACTCAGCCTATTCCCGTCCACTCCTGGACAAAGGCCTCGTCCATTTGTTTCCATGTCATTCTGTCCTGTGCAGACTGCATCCAGGTTATTCCGACGTGTCTGTTTAGATCATCCTTCCACCGTAGTTGCGGTCGCCCTGCACTTCACCGTCCACGGTCTCCAAGTCAGCAGTCTTGTCCAATTTTCATCTGAGCTTCTGGCTACGTAACCTGCCCATTGCCATTTTAGAGTCGCCACCCGGTGGATGATGTCAGTGACCTTTGTTTTTTCTCTCACCGTGTGGTTTCTGACTCTGTCTCTTAGGCTTATTCCTAACATGGCTCTTTCCATGGCTCTTTGGGTCACTCGTAGTTTCTCGGCACTTTGTTTGGACAGTGTAACAGTTTCAAGACCATAAGTACCAACTGGCAGAACGCAGGCTTCATAGACTTTTCATTTCAGGTTAATCGGTATTTTCCGGTTTTTAAGGATATAACTCATGTTTCCGAAAGCTGCCCAGCTTGGTCAAATTTTTTAAATATTAATTTTTATTTTTATTTGTTTTCATTTAGTCGAACAGTAAAATTTCTTATGATGGCTCGGCTGACTGATAATCGACAGACTGATTAACATTCTCCGCGTTTTCTACCGTTTTTGATGATTGGTTTTTCCATTGTTGTACCGGTCTCTTCAAACTTTTTAACCCATTATCAAATGAGAGGTATGCTTGGCGCATCATTTATGTGGCGAGACCTCAAATTTTTCAAAATATTCTACGAATTACAGTCGGCAAAACACTGTTTTGTAAAACTCTCCCACGCAAAACGCTCCATTGCGACTGAATTCCCAAGAGCCAGGCTACTCATTTATGTTTTAATTTAACTACTTCCACTTTTGTCTTTATTTCGACAGCGACCGGTTTCGGCTTATGGTTTATTTTGAGACAAATTTTTTATCTTAAAAAGTTTTAAATCATTGTTAGAACATAAATGAATACAATTATTAAAAACATTGATATTAATAATGAAGAGCACGCAATTGCACAACTGTTGATTAAAAAATAAACATTGTAACATATTTTTAAAAATGTTTGAAAATAAAAAAATGTATTCACTGATTTATAGATTTTTAGGCATGTATTTTACTATTTATTTTAATTATGTAATTATTTTTAGGACCTTGATTATGACCCTACCATAACATTCATTTCATTTTATCCATATTATCCCCCTTTTATGTTCGTAGTAATAACCTTTTTTGTTACCCATTTTAATTTACATTTAAACCATAAAAATCATGACAAATGAGTCGTCAATTTAACAATGTTCATAAGCAGTAAACATCCATGATATCATTTTTCATAATCACTTTTCCATTAAATCAGCACCTCATTACATTAACATAAAATCTAATGAAAACACAAAAACACTATTCTATTCAAGGTATGCAGGTGATAAATGGAGGGAGAGTGGAATTATCATGCAAGAAGCCAACAGATGAGGTTCCTTTCCTTGTTGTATGGTACAAGGGAGATGAACCAATCTACAGGTACGAGTATGAGAAATGATTAGAATATATTTTTAATGTGGCAATATTCAATTTCTTATCAACTACGACTGTGGTATATTCTCATAATTGGCATAAATTTCATTTTGGTACCCAAATTCATGCTTCAGACTCTGAATATTAAAAATGAGTACCTACGTTATCAATATTATGATATATTTTTATTAAAATTGTGTATTAAAAATAAATATTTATATAATTTTTTTTTATCCACACATTCTAAAATGTTTTCTTATTTGCACCCCCCACAGTACGTATTTAAAAAAAATGTACAATTTGAAATGTAAACATGTATTTCGTCACACAGCTATGATGCAAGAGAGACATCCGAAGGGAAGACGGCAAGTAATTGGTCCCACCGCGAGTATTTCGGGGAACGTGCGCGAATAGGAAAATCAGCCTCCGAAATTGTGATCGATCCCGTTGTACCAGAGGATGCCGGCGAATACCGCTGTAGGATCGACTTCAGAAATGCACCAACTCGAAATTTAAGATTTCATGTCAGCGTCGTAGGTAGGACATTATTTTTATTTATTAGATCATTTGATTTATTCATACCTACAAGACAAGACGAGAGAGAATAAGGAATTCAAGGATAAGGGAGATATGCGAGGTCGAGGATGTCGTTAGGTGGGGAAAGCAAAAGCGGAGATACTGGTATGCACACGTGAGGATAATGGGATAATGGATCTTTCCAGACTTCATTGTGTTGCACGGCCAACCCCAAGACAGACGACCACCGGGCAGACCACCAAATATATGAATCGACAGCGAGTCGACCTCGCAGGAGGCCAATTCCTCTTAAAAAACAGGCCACAAGGCCTACACTAAGAAGAAAAAGAAGAGAAGATCATTTGACAATATTCTCGGAGACCTAGAACGGTGCAATCAGCTGATTTTGTTATCATGGAGGATTGTAAAGAGTCTCGGTAAAATTCCGGCACACACACGAAGACTTAGTTTAGCAATACCTTCCCTTATATTTTCAGCTGAAATGAAAAAAAATGTTCAATACCTTTAATTTTAAGAGCCTTATTAATTTAAGTCACTTAAATTTTATTTAAGTATGACTGATGAATGAAAGATACATAAATAAAAATGTCATAACAAAACAAACACTTTTTGGGTTATATAAATGTTATTAAGGAAGGAAACACGAATTCAAGAGGAAAACAAAAAACTACATTAAGAATCAAGAAGAAGAAACGTTATATTTATAAAAATAAAACATTGTGTATACATCAATAAATGGAAACCTTGTATAAATTGTATATCTTTAAGTAATATTATATTATTTGATAATTTTTATAATTGAACTTTTAAATGTCAATTCAATAAAGATATTTGTTTAATTTAGAATTAAGTCAAGTGTTTGTTAATACAGGAATGAGTGTTTGAATATTTGTACTAACATATACTTGTGTAACAAACATGAATAATATATTTTTTTTGTTTAGTTGCTCCAGGACCACCGAAGGTATATGACGAAATGGGCAAGGAGGCCGTCGACTCCAAAGTCGGACCTTATTTTGAAGGCCAGGATGTCCGTCTAACATGCACGTCCATTGGTGGTAGGAATAATGTTATTATAAAAATACATTGGATGATTTAATTATTAGAAACACAGTTTAGATGAATTGTTAAACTAAAAACTATTTGCAAAAGAGTTATATTGATGACGTATTTGTAGTATTGAATTAATATTAAGTTATTTGGTTACTACATGTATGCTCAAAGCTTAATTTTTTAAATCACAGTAAAAATTTGATGATCTTCGTGGCAGAATAGTATGAGCTCTAATTGCCTTACCGAAAGTCCTAGATTTGATTCCTGGCGATGGTAGTGAGATAGATTAGAGAGACCTCAGGGAGTATAACCGTTATCCTTTTATGTACCCCTCACTGTTTCTCTCAGGAGTGTTGGGTTTCAACACTCTTGAAGCTCGTCGAATGATCTTTCTGGGAAAGCATTTTTTTTAATTGTTATCCGGAGGTGTTTTCAATCCAGAAGTGCTGAGAGAGCTAAATCTGTACGTTCCCCATAGTTATAGCAGAGCAAGGGGCATATATTATTTTATGCCCCAAATTGCCGCACAGAGGCCCTTCGAAGTTCTCCTGTATTGAGGGCGATTCGTCTCTTAAATGAGGTTGCAGAAGAGATAGACCTCTTTGGATGCAATTATGGCGAATTCGTAAATGCCCTTATGATAAAGGCAGCAAGCAGATAACTGACTTTTCCTATTCACAAGGTTCTATGTATATTTCCTTTGGTATTCTTTTTTTTTCACCCTTTACATCGATTTGGCTTGCGCTGTAATGATGTAAGGAGTTTTTTCAACAAAATAATAATAATAATAATAATAATAATAATAATAATAATAATAATAATAATAATAGATTAGCCTCCTATTACATAATAGCTAAAAACAAAGTGTATACAATAATTGGGTTCAAACGACTTCTTGTATACCAAAAATTATGATATGATATTATTTTATAACAGTAAATGAAGAACTATGAAGAACAACATTTTAGATTGCGAATATATAAAGACATGTATAAGAAAAAAACATGATATCTCCCACGGTTACTAAATGGTTTAAGGAAGCTTTCTTGGAGTCTTTGTGAAGCTGAGGCTCCAAAAATCACGATCCGAGTGATTTGCAAGGTTCAAGTTTTGCTCAGAAAGTCGGTACTGGTATCAACATGTCCAGAGAATGAATTCTACAAGAATTCTATACATGGCTCTTCAAGGAATACTAGATGTCTAGCGTGAACCAAGGAGACCCCCAAAACGATGGAGAGATAGCTGAATTGCAGCATCACAGTAGTAGAATCTTGTAATAAGAGACTTTTAAGTCTACATGTTTAGATAGGAGAAGAATTTAATTTTTTTTTCACGAATATTCAGAATTAAACCAGTATAACAAAGACCGAATAACATTTTCGAAAGGAAAGAGCAAATGACAGTTTGTAATATAAGTGTGAACGAAGAGAACTTGGAACAGGTAATGGGATTTTTTGTATTTAGGTAGCATGTTCACAGCAGATGCCCGAACGGATAGTGACGTCGAAAGAAGGGTTGGTGCGGGTAACAAAGTGAATGGAGCTTTAAAAATAGTTATTGGAAACAAGAATTTATCAATGAAAGCGAAAACTGCCGTTCACAATGGAGTTCTGGTCCCAACCCTAATGTATGGAAGCGAAGCATGGAACTGGCAGAAGAAGGATAAGAGTAGAATAAATGCGGTAGAGATAAGGTCCTTAAGACGTATGTGTGGTAGAACGATATACGACAGAATCTCAAATGCTGATATAAGAAAGGAATGTAGAGCGGAAGAAGGTATTATGAACAAAATTATGAAAGGATCGCTGCGTTGGTTCGGACATATGGAACGCATGGATAGAGAAAAAATGGTTAAGAAAGTATAAGTTACTGATGTAAATGGGGTACGAAGTCGAGGCAGACCGAGGAAAACATGGCATGACCAAATTAATCAAATTTTTAAGGTTGGTCATGTTCGAAGTCGGAGGAATCGACGTGCGTGTATGACTCGTTGTATGAATGTGGAGGAATCTAGAGAGGTTTGCCAGGATAGAGTAGTGTGGCGGTCCATTCTCTCTGCCTACCCCTGCGGGGAAACGGCGTGATGGTTTGTTGTTGTTGTTGTTGTTGTCCGAATAAAATATTGAAAAAATGCCATTATCCAACAATTTTGTGCTACTACTTCAACAAATCGGAAATTAAAATTTATAAAAATATATTTGAAAAGCGCTTAAAATTTGCAGCGAGAGTGTCTCAAAAATAACACCACATTAAGTATAATAATCGCATATAAAACTTCCCGAGACAACAACTGAAATAAACTCATCGAAGTGAAGTTACTTTGGCCAAATCAAACAATTATTTACATCCACTACGAGGAAAACAAATATCATGTTATATCTGACACTGATTATACAAATTTTAAGACATGCTTCGGAGCTGCTTAAAAAATCCAGAATCCTTGGACCACCACCACATTTCAAGCCATTTTCAGTTAAACGTTGACTTTTGTGATGGGTATAAAGGGACAAACGGTCGAGTCCTCGGTTATAGCGCATATTGATGTCAGTGATGTTTGGAACCCACTTTCTTGGAGGAATGGATTTCTAGTTACAGTCCCCAAAATGCTTCACCTGACAAACTCTACAAATAACTGGAAGGGAACCACAATCCTCTCAATGGTCACATCGAGTAAAGATATTATTTGAGAATGTGACTTTTATGCTCGAGGAGAGCATATGTGAAAATCAAGCTGGCTACCTACAAAAACGATCTTGCATTTTAGACATTCATTTACAGCGTATTTTTACTGAGGAGACCTCATAATGGCAATATAACATGTACCTAACATTCAACTGAGAATTGGAAAAAAAATCTGCCCAACTTTTTCACTCGCAGAGTGATACAAAATATGTTAAGTATCATCGGGGTAATTTATTATGTAATATTTATTATTGTTGTGTAGTAAACCAAGATAAGCCTTCTGAGACTACCAAAAAGAAAGAGTGCGACAGGAGTGTCTCTTACCCCCACCCCCCGTTTCTCTTCATTCACACTGAAAGCGTGGAGCGGAAGTGTCATGGTCCTCTTCTTCAAAAAAGGAGACAAGACTCTGTTAAAAAAACTACAGGCCGATTTCACTCCTAAGTCACGTTTATAAGTTTGTTCTCAAGGGTCATAACAAACCGTCTTTTACGCAGATTTGACGATTTTCAACCTCCAGAGAAGACTGGGTTTCGAGCAAACTTTAGCACCATAGATAACATTCGTACCGTCGGGCAGATAATCCAGAAAACAGAAGAATATAATCGGCCCCTATGCCTTGCCTTTGTGGACAATGAGAAGGCCTTCGACTTTGTAGAGACTGAGTGTTCTCTGCAGCGAAACCAGAATAATTGGAATTACGTGCAGGTGTTGAAGTGCTTTTATAATAATGCCACAATGTCCTTGGAAATCCAAAACCAGAAGACCAAACCGTGGCGGAATCTGTGCGAGAGCTTGAAGGCATGCTTGATGAACTGAACTTGGACAAGACGAAAGTCATTTATAATGAACATATTCTCCCTAAATCAGTAACCGTCGATGGGTCGGCTCTCGAAGTGGTCTAGAAATACACATATCTTGGCCAAATCATACAATAAGGTATAAACAATTTCAAGAAAGAAGCTGACCGAAGAATTCAGTTGGGTTGGGTTTTTAAAATTTCGTCATGTTCTCACTTTTAATTACCACAATGCCTCAAGACTAAAGTCTTCAACCAGTGCGTCTTACCAGTCATGACGTACGGAGCCAAGACGTGGACGCTGACAAAAGGTCTGGTCTACAGATTCAAGGTCGCCCAACGCCCCATGGAAAGAGCCATACTTGGAATAACCTCGAGGAACAGATTCAGAAACAAATTTATTCGACAAAAAACCAAGGTGGCTGAGGTGGCTTTGAAGATAGGCGCCTGCAGAATTTATAAGGCCAGAAGGACCTCCTCAATGCTTCTTTGTTATTGGAAAAAAAGATTTATTTATAAAGAGGTGACTAGACTCCATTTTTAAAAATATTATGGCCTCAGACAGTGTCGCGTTCTTTGACTCATGGTGAGAGAATAGCCAGTTAAATATTAAGCCGCTTGATGCAAATGGCTGTAGATGTATAATTTATTGTTAAAATATGTACCTTGAAAAAAGTTTGGTAACAAATGAAACATGTTTGTGAAAAGTGTTGTAAAAATACGAATATTCATTCAAAAGGGCTTAAATGGTTTATTTAAATGGTTCTTTGACTATTAACGTTTAAGTGAAACGTTGACGTAAATCTTTTATGACAAAGAGAACTTTTCACAAAAAAAGTATTCTAGTTTTCCCCTTCCGCATATAATATGATAGTTCTTTCGTTATTAAATATATTTCTTAAAATTAAATCATCCTTTGTATATTGTGAAATTACATGTCTAATAAAGTATTTACTGTTTACAATTACAATATAACAAAATATTTAATTAAGGAAATCATTAACAGTCTGATATTGGAACCTCGTATTCGTCACTTTATTTAATAATGTGGTGGAACATATTCCAGAAATATTTACGCTAACAGGTTTTGTTCAAAGAAACACCAGGATTTAATATTTACAAGATAAATATTCAAATAAAATAAAACTTTTCATGTTTACCACATGTATTACATTTAATTTTGACTCAAAGCAAATAATTAGCCTAGAATAAACTGTGACTTGGCATCAATAAAACATAAATAAAAATATACATAATACAGTATATATAGAATCATCGCCTATCAAAAATAAAAATCTTAACCACGATGAGGTTCGCAACCCATCACACCGCGTCTCCCGCGGGGCGAAAAGGGAAGGATGGAGTGCCGCATCGGTTAAAGTGTGACAGTCCATTCTTTCAACCTACCCTTTTGGGAAGACGGCGGGATGGTTATTTAGTTAGCCAACGATACCACCAACGTTGTCCGAAAGGACCTTAAACGTGAATGGCAGGACAAATAGACAAATACAACATATTTGCTATGATCAATGTGACATATGTTGAGTCAGCCATCTTTTCCTTCGCCGTATCAAGATAACCGATGTCGACCTTCGTGGCTGAGTGGTAAGAGCTCCGACTTCCATTCTCAAGGTCCCGGGTTCGATTCCCGGCGATGGCAGAGTGATTGTCACAATGTCATTGGTCTGGTGTAGAATTCACGTGACAATAAAATGGCGATAGATTGGCTACCTATCACATGTCATGAGAATCAATAAATTAGCTAAAATAAATTGTATGCAGTAATTGGGTTCAAAAAACGACCTGTTGTATACAAGTAAAAAAAAAAAAAAAAAACTCAGTCAGATATCGTCGGTCCATAAGTCCACCACCTGAATCACCGAACACCCAAACCAGATCCTTCTCAATGCATCTCACAGGGCAGGAAGGGCACCTTGTTATGTGTAGAATGAATTGCTCCATACCAAAGATACAGAAAGTCGTACAGCTTTGAAGGACGCCCCATCTTCCCATATTGATTTTGAATCTACCGACGCGTGTACGTAGTCGATTGAGGGTCATCCAGGTTTTTCACGATAGCTCGTGCCCCGGCGGTGAGTCTTGGGCATCATCCAACCCAGTCATCCGCAGCTTTATCTCTATCTATCCAATCTCGACTTCCGAGAGACCGCTGCAGTGGTGGTGTGGAAAAAATATTTATGATATATGTGATGAGATTGGATCTTGGTGGTGATGCCTGGAGTCAGCTGGTTTACTCTTTCAACGTTGCTGGCGATATTGCTCCTTTTTTAGGGGGGGAGGGGGGGGGGCAATGCCAGCCAGGCTATAGATCTTCTCCAGTGGCGTTGGCTTGAGGCAACCCGTATTTAGGTGGCATGTTGTGTTTAGTGCTTAATCAACCTGTTCAGCATGTTTGGATTCACTTCACACAGGGCATGCGTATTCGTCAGCTGAACCATAGAGGTTGTCCCGATATTCGGATAACTGTGGAGGGAGCGCCCCACGACGAGCACACTAATTTCCTCAGTAAGTTATTTCGGAGGCTAACGTTCTTGTCTTAACGTTGGTGCAGTGAGTTTTGAAAGTTCGTACACGGTCCAATGTTATTCCGTCTTTAATAGATTTGCCTTTGGCATTTTCCGTTATAATCGAGTCTCGTTTCTAACTGATCAAAAGTTTTCTCCTGGGCGCCAATAACATTATTGTCAGCATATATGATTTTTTCAGTAAAGGACACCAACAGGTTGGTCATTTGTATAAATATTAAAATAAGTGGGTGCAAAAACCCTTTTATTCTAGCCTGTTCTTTTGTTTGAGGCTGCCATTATTCAACGACAACTGCGCTGATATGGCCAAGTCATAAGGATGCCCGCAGCTAGACACCCAAAAAATACTGTGCTCTCAGTTTACATAAGGAAAACGAGTTCAAAATAAGTGTTTTAAAGTTTCCCTTAAAACAGACCTCTAAAGGACTAACATACGAGTATACGGTGAATAAAGACAAAGCGCCAAGACGACACCTTTAATATGAGAAGTAGAAAGGCAGGACCATGGGTGTTCCACTGCTAAAGTCTTGTCTTGCCCCAGAATTTGTGGGTCGAGCGGTCCTTACCAAAAACGAACCATTCAAATGTGCCCATCCAGGAATAAAATAAAATATAATTGAATAAAAAAATGATCTACATTTAAAAGTGACAAGCTATATTTATTAAATCGTTTCTATAAAATATAACCTGCATAACTACAGAACACGACTACTTCAAAAACACCGCTTATACTGTGCATTTAAAAAAAACACATATAAACGAAAAATCGAATAGCTCACAACTAATAATAATGATTTTGAATTTGGAAACTAAACCAGAGTTAATAACAAAATCGCAGTTTGATAGAAGACCACATAATTAAGGAAAAAAGGCAACGCATTGAGTGACATTGCAGATTAATAAGATATTATCTCTATTAGGTTATTTCGAATCAATTTAGTAATCTTTGTATCTTTCGGTACAAAAAAAATGTAAAAATATATATCTCGAGTACTTATTTGAGAAGTTTGTAAGTATAAACGGAAAGGAAATGGACTTAAATATCAACACCAAAAAGACAAAGTCGTTGGAATTTGCGGGGGTAGACTATCTAATATACCATATCGTTGTGGCTTGGAAATACATAGTTGGATATAGACCAGTTCAAGAACTTGGCCAGTAAAATTATTATATCGGTAGACCCAGCTATAGTCCAAACGTACATTTAAAAAAATGATGACAATATTCCGCGTTGATAAAATGAATTCGAATCTCTGACAGAAAAAAAAAATTCAAGAAAGTAGCCGACCGAAGAATTCAGTTGGGTGGGCGGCCTTTGGGAAATTACGTCATGTTCTCACTTCCAAAATACCACAATGCCTCAAGACTAAAGTCTTCAACCAGTGCGTCTTGCCAGTCATGACGTACGGAGCCGAGACGTGGACATTGACAACAGGTCTAGTCTACAGATTCAAGGTCGCCCAGCGCGCCATGGAAAGAGCTATGCTTAGAATAGTCTTGAGGGACAGATTTAGAAACGAATTTATTCGACAACAAGCCAAGGTGACTGGGGTGGCTCTACGGATAGGCGGGCTGAAGTGGCAGTGGGCTGGAGAACTGACAGCCGATGGGGAAGAAGGGTTCTGGAGTGGAGACCGCGTACAGGATTCCGTAGAGTTGGAGTCCCCCTGCCCACTGGACTGACGATCTGAAGAGGATTGCTGGACATGGATGGATGGGAGCGGCAATGGATAGGGGGCGGTGGGTGATTTGGGAGAGGCATTAGCAGTGGATGACAGATGGCTGATGATGATGATGATGAATCTCGGACTGAGAATGTTTGAACTATATTTGATCTCAACTGTTGTACAGTTCCGAAACCTGGACACTGAAAGTTCCTACCATTAACTGGTTAGAGGCATCTGAAATGTGGCAACACATAATAATGCGTCGTTTACCGTGAAATTATATGGAAGAACAAGTATATAAGAACTGATAGTAAGGTCAGAATATACTAAAGCTGCATTAGGCCTATATTGACATATCGCATTGAGACCAGAGCGGATACCACAAAAACGAAGGCTAAAGTGCGGGTGGCAGAGATGCGAACGCTGAGGATGATAGCAGGAAAGACTCTTCGAGATAGGGTAAGGAACACGGCTATCCGTGAAATCTGCAAAGTGCAAAATGTCATGAGATGGGGCAGAAAAAGCAGGAAATATTGGAATGCGCACTTACAGAGGATGGAACCCTCCAGAACTCTACAAGCTGTGGCGCATCAGATTCCTGCCGGCTACCGCCCCCCCGGAAGATCAAGAGATGGAAGGATAGTTGGGAGTCGACCTCACAAGAGAGGCCAGCCTGTTTACAGTAACAGTATACCCTGGACAGATTTGGTCAACAATTCAAAGTCCCGAGGGAAGCTTATTGTAGCAGTGCATTGTTGAAATGAGTGAAGCTCTATAAATTTTGTTATCTATGTCACTTTGTGTGTGAAAATAATTTTGAATTTATTTCTTCTTCTTCTTCTTTTTTCGGTGCCTTGTCAGATTTCCCTAACGTTGGCGATCACTGTAGCAAAGGCATCTATATCCTGCCCCATTTGGAACAGGTTCTGAACTTTTGGCATTCCTGTTCAATATTTGATTTTTCACAGCATTTTACGCATTTTATTTAGGAGTTCTTAAAGATCGGGTATTTTATCAGTTAAAATTTCTGTGTCAGCATCATACCCGATGTTATTAACAAAAACCCCATACACCTTCACTCCAAGGCTGAAGTTTTTAATACATTGGAAGACTTGATGGGAATACAAGTTAAACAATAGAGGTGAAAAAACAAGTTAAACAATAGAGCCTTGTCGAACTCCTCTGCGTATAACTATTTCGTATGTACTCTCATTTCCATGTCCAATCTCTGCAGTTTGATACCAGTAGAGATTATTAATAAGGTTTTGGTCTTGAGAATCAATATTGCAGGCCTTGGAATTTTTCATAAGTTCTGTGTGTCTCACTCTATCAAATGCCTTTTCGTAATCGATGAAGTAAGTATAATACGATAGCAGCAAGTATAAACATGGCTTGAATTTCTTTAACTAATAATAATGAATCTGGCAGATGGTAAACACTGCGCATCATAAGAACCTGGACAAGAATAAGAAATGCGCAAGACAGAGAGGCCTTTGCAGGTGTGATGACTAACGTTGAGGAAACCTGATTATGGCACAGGAATGAATTAAATGTTTATAATTACGATTCAGACGAACTTCGTGGCAGAGTAACAACAGCTATGATTCCCACGATGATAGTTTGAAGAAAACCATGGTGTCTTTAGTTTGATAAAATTCAACTGATAATAAAAATGGCGATATACTAGTTACCTATCACATCTCGTGAGAATTAAAACCTTAAAAGTTGTGTACGATAATTGCGTTCAAATAACACGTTGTATACAAAAATATGGAAAGTCAAAGTGGCATCACGTGAACCAGAAAATATGTCAAATTTGCTGCAAACCAATCTCTAGGATTCAATATTTTAAAATCAGGGTTTAAGTGGTAACGTCGAAGAATAAGATTTTTTTTTATGATTCTTGAAAATATTTTTATTGCAAACAAAACACGCACAACAAAAAATGTGTGTGAAAATTTGTACGATGTTCCAATAGAAGACTATTATGATTTCTGATATAAATTTAATAATATTGTTCTTATGTACTGTTTATTTATGGAAATGTATTTCTTATCAGGAAATCCTATTCCGACTATATCATGGTGGAGGAATGGACAAAGAATACATTCGACCGAAGTGAGTACAGGTTATCCTCAGATGAGGTCCAATCTAGTGGTCCTGAGGAACATTAGACGGCAGGACCACCAATCAACTGTTGAATGTCGAGTAGTCTCCACTAAACTGCTACCGGAACAATCAGTGGTCATAACAGTGATAATGTATTGTAAGTATAAACACGGTATACCGGAAATAATAAAATAATTTTAAATTATAAAATACAAGAGGCTAAATATTATAAGAGAACGTTGTTTAGAATGATAAAAATATAAAAAATGCCAAATATTCTTCGTGGAAACTGGATACAAAAACAGCATTATTTTGTAGTAAGCTTTGGAGTGATAATCTTATTAAATAATTAAGTCATTTCTGTAAATCGTTTTTACTTATTAAGAATTTTTTTATATTTAATTATTCGGGAATAATGAGTTATCCTTATTTTATGAAAAAATAAATATATTGAACGCTAAGGCATTAACACTGTGGAATTCCATAGTAAAATATTTGGGAAATTGAAAAAAACTTTTTGATCCACAAATTTTTTTCAAAATATTAAAAACACTACATTTATCGGAGAATACCTCCATCTTTGGGTGTACAAATATAATAAAAACTAAACAATGAAAGAATTATATAAAAAACGCGTTTAAAATTCGTTACAATCATTTGAATTTAAAAATTAATCTGGGCTATTTGTTATAAGTAATAATATTTTTATTTTTATCAGTAAAAACTAATAAATAATATTAAACAATACTTAGAAATGATGATAATATAAAAATATATATATTTTAATTAAGAAAAAGCATGCTTTCGAAAATACATTATTTATATAGAAATTAATAAATGGGTGAAAATTTTAAATTTTGGAAAACATAATTAATAATCAGATTCCTCCTTTTACTATTTTCTCCTTGAATACTTTGTCTACATTTAATCTCCCTAGCTCCCATTCCCAATCAAATACAAATTAATCATTTATTAATTTAAACATGTGGTGTTTTTTTTTACATTTTGTGGATTAAACTAAGATTTTTGCAATTTCCTAAATAAATATATGTTGACTACACAACCTTGTTTATTATTGGTGAATATGTACTTTACCATTAGTTTTAAAACACTATAATTCGAGACAAAGCGTCTGAAGTGGCATAGTTTTCTTGTACAAATTTATCTCCAATATTTGACCAATTTTCTTTATTACATCTATCCGCAGAGCTGACGTTTGTAATTTGCTTTTTGTCAAAAAGTATTTAGATTGTGACGTTTTTCTGTAATATTATTTCTCAATAAAATTATTTTTTAGTAATTTTTGTGCTACGTTTTTTAAAACTCTTATCAGCATTTTCGCAAAATTAGAGTTCTTTTTATAAATAAAAAATGTAAATTATATGATTCCAAAATTTTCTAAAATAGATTTGAATTAAAAAGGGCTGATACGTTTTTCTGACGTGTGGCATTAATTTTCCTATTTTTCATTAATAAAAATGGAACAATTTTACTGGCACAATAGATAAATGAAGGTAACATTTTTGTTTACATATACAATATGACAACAATAAATTTTCTTTTAGATATGTACTGTTTTTATTGTAGTTTATTATATTATTAGCGTGTTTTTAAATAAGTACCGTTTTGTTATTTAAAAAATAACACATTTAAACTTTTTTCTTTCTGTTTAAATAAAACTCTGTTATTAATATCATAATTGATTATATTTTGTCGCACAGCTGTATAACATCGTCAGGTCTTACAATCAATTTTATTTATAACAGAGTTTTATTTAAACAGTTAATAATGTTGAAATATCAAAGTGTTGTCGCCAAAACAATGGAATATTTAAACTGTTTGTAACAATTTTACTTTTACATGAAAGACCACAGTTTTATTTACTTTTCCAAATAATAATAACCAATATTCAGACACTTATTGTCATATGGAACTACAAGCTTTTGTATTCCGTCGTGAAAAAAGTTGGCCGCCATACTTCGCTTGGGCATTGTAATGCTGGAGGTGACGATTATTTAAGCCAAATTGTCACAGGCGCCGAAACACGGGTGGCCTACGTTACACCAGAAACAACACAACAATCCATGGAATGACGGCATTCAACATCGTCCAAGAAAGTGAATTTGGCCAAAAATGGTAGGAGTGGTAAAGGTTAAGCAGACAATTTCAGCCTGCAAAATCATGTGTACTGTGTTATGGTTTCCGGCTATGGAGAAACAAATGGTTTGTTTAAGCCTAAGAGATTAAATACTCAATACCAAAATCCAGATGCCGGACAAAGCTTGTCGATATATTGGACCGTTTTGCCAAACTGAAGTGGAAATCAAATCAAATCTGTTTATTATCTTAACAGACATTACAAAAAATATAAATGTTTAAAGCATCAATTGAGTACAGATTAAATATAACATATACAATATAAAACTAGGAACGCATGAGAGATGGATCGACATGAGAAGACAAGATACTCTCTAAAATCAAAAATATTTGTCTTCTGAATGTACTTTCATATATATAATATGAAAGACGTAGTTATCCAAGGAGACCGCGTTCAGCAGACTAATTGTTCTTACCAGTGGTATTACCAGAAGCAGAGGCAGAAATGGTAAGGACGGGCACCCAGAGTCTTCACGTAGAGACCATGGGAGTAAAAATGGAGCATCATTTGACCTTAAAAAAATATGGTCAGACTACCTTATTCCAATTGGGGAAAGAAAATGGATGAGAGTCGCACAGGAAAGAAAACGAATAAAGAACGTTTGAAGAGGCCTACATTCCGTAATGAAGATATGGCTAAGGAAAATGAAAAAAAAGTTATTTACAGAAATAGTCCATTGAACTGGCAAAATAAGGACACAAGTAAAATAAATGCTGTCAGAATTAGATCTCTTAGATCTATGATCAGAGAATCAAATCAAAAATATAATCAAAAATGAAAGTGTTATAGACAAGAAAATAAAAGGATCATTTTGATAGTTTGGACCAATACCGTCTTGAAATCACTGTTTACCAGGACATACTATTGAATTAAATGTGGGGCCGATCTGAGTGACAGCTGTCAAATTCAAAAAAATCTAACAAATATCGTGATTTTTTAAAAATAATTACTTAACTTAAAATTTTAAATAAATCTTGATGGAAGTTCATTTTAAATAATATTTAAATAAAACGATGTTTAAATACTTCCACTTTTGTATTTATTTCAACTGCTGTCAAAATTAAACATTTTTATAGTGTTGTTTGATTAATATTGCTGGAACTATACAAATGGGGAAGATACAAAATCACATTTTTTGAAAATGTCATGTAGAATCTTAAGGTTAGGCAGCCAAATTGATATACCAGCTGTATTATATGAAAATGTTTGGAACACGTATACAAGGAGTAATAATACTATCGTGGTAATATTTTACATTAATTTCATATTTATAATCGAAATGAAATAAGATCACGGCACGTAGTTACTTCACGGATTTAAATACAATGCGGTACCTACGTCCCCCATAAATCACCATGTTGCAATAATTGTTTATGGTGCTTACTGGTAAATACTTTTAAGACGGCATTGGTTTGGACTAAGCGAAAGAATAAATAAAGAAATAAAGTGAATTTAAACGACGTTAACGGATCAAGATATATGTGAAAACCGAGAAAAACGTGTAAATATCAAATAATTAAAATATTAAATGTCGGCCACGTGAAGAGTCGGAGAAACTGTGAAATCTTCCTCCCTCGGTTAGCACAGAGAGCATGGTTTTTATCCTCAGGGTGGTAATCGTGAGATTCCTTTCGTGTTATCATTATTCGACCAAGGACGGGTGTAAATAAAGACGCAGATTATATGGGATACATGGAGGTTTATTACATATTACAATTATTACAGTATTAAGGGGCTAGAGATGTCTTACACAGAATAACCACAGAACACATGATGGAAGAATAAAGAGGCGGTTTGAGGCGATTCCTCGATGGCGTGCTCCTCAGGACATCGACCAGCGACGTCGTCCGTCGACGTTGTCAGCGACGCTGACCAGTAGATGGTGGTTCAGCAAATAAATATATAGAGCGTCACCTGGCAGACACGAGGTTCCATAAGCTGGTGGTGCTGTACGGAGTGAAGAAGTGGTCCCCGCAGTTCCGCATGGTGGTGTGGTCCTTGACACGGAGCCTCGAACGTGGTCACGTCGATGTCCGACAGAACCTTCGGAACTAACCGCAGACACGCGGACATATGATGCACATGTGTGACCGATGCCCGATGCTTGATGTGTAAATATATTGTCAATATCGTACCTGACGAGCACTATTATATCCTACTACTGCACGAAGGCTGAACCATTTCTGGTCCAACCGGATGCAGACGGATTTCCGTGTCTCCTACATTTTGGCGGGATTGAGGCACAGGTGATGCGAAGTAAGATGACGGCCTACCCGCAAAGCTGACTGGAGAGAAGTGAGCAGGCTTCTAGCCTCGGAGCATAGAGTACAAAGAAACAGTGTTACCAACCGGGAAGGCGGCGGTTGCTCACACGGCGGAAACAGGAGAAGTTGGAAATAAATTTCGAAGAGGTACTTAACTGGGGAGAATTGGGGCGAATACAGTGGCCGAAGAAATCGTAATGGTATGTAACATTACAACTGATGTGCGTAAATCTGTATCATGTAGTATTTAACGCAAATAAATATAATTAGTGAAATACACGCGTTATGAACAAAATAATGAAAGTTTTAGACACATGGAAAAAATGAATGGTGAAATAATTATAAATAAAGTGTAAATTAACAATGTGAACTGGACTGGAAATAGAAGACGATTGAAGAAATGGCGGCATGATTAAATCAATCAAATATTAAACATGTACCCTTTAGAAGAGTTAGTTATAGAAAATCAACCCATAGAACAGGTCAGGACCTAGGCATAGAACTGGTGGGTGGAGCTGATCCCCGGAAATAAATACAAGCCCAAGTAAACAAGGCAGCTGCAATCACTGGGGCTCTAAAATCCATAATATGGAAAAATACAGACATGGCCAATAAGAGAAAGCTGAGAATCTATAAAGCATGCGTAAGACCAATAATAACATAGTCGTATGTCGTCAAAGCAAGGGCAGACACAGTAAGGAACAAAAAAGTTTTAAGGACTTCCGAAATACAGACACTGAGGACTCATGGGACTCGTCCTCGTGGAAGACCTCCTAAAATATTGAAGGACAGCTGGGAATCTACCTAACAGGAGGAGCAACACTCTGGAGAACAGACCACATAGGTCTACAATAAGGAAGAAAAAGAACATGAAATATTAAACACAAAAGTCGACGAAATCGTCGTTCCTGCATAATACGGTGTTTAAACGTTGAGGAAGCCGGAAAAGCATATGATGGTAGAAACGGTGCATTATTTCTGCTTACATCTTTCGGAGAGATAAATGAAGAAGATGATCGGCGTGATGCTTCGTTAGGTATTGTAGTTAGAAACTTTAGAGTATAATCCATCCTCTCAACTATTCCTCAAGAGGAACACGATGTATTCTTATGTATATTTTAATTAATAAATATATAAAATAAAATGCGTTCACCCCCATCATAACGTATGGAATAGACAGAGCCGATACCAATAGAACTAAGAACCTTCTTAGAGTAGCAGAAATGCGAACCCTACGCTCCATGGCAGGCAAAACCCTCAGAGATCGGATCAGAAATGAAACGATAAGGTCAGTCTGTGGTGTTGAAGACATAGTGAGATGGGGAAGAAACAGAAGACGCTTTAAGAGAGTCCACGTGGGCCGCATGGAGAATACAAGAATTGTAAAAATTGTTAAAGATAAAAACCCAAGCAGCAAGAGATTACCAGGAAGGCCACCGAAGAGATGGAAAGATGGTTGGACATCATCATCCCAGGACAGCTCACCGTCACAAACAGGTTATACCTAAACTAAGAGGAAGAAGAAAAAGAAGAACAAGAACATAAAATATAATATTTTTTTTAACACATACCTAATAACCAAGGAATCGTTATTATTCTTGAAGCCAACCTGTTTCGCTTGTACCCAAGCATCGCCAGGGTAGTTTTTATATTACTCTGATGAAGTTTGGGTGTAAGTGAAATATGTTGGCGTCAAGCATTATTACGATTCCGTGATTAACCCTCTGACGTGACAACAGAACATTGTCAAATGTAAAGTGACACGATGAATCATGGTGAATCTTGTTGTCTGTGGATCTGCTCGTCATTACTTTGTCAGTTGAATATTACCAATTGAGCGATTAAAATACACAATGCCTTATTTAAATTAAATATTGATAGAATAACAAATACAACAGCTGGCGTCCGATAAGGGTTATTATACGATATATTGATTTTATTTTATATTTTATATTTTTTATAATTTTTATTATTATTGAGGGAAACAAACAGCAAATACAGTATATTAATATAAACACACAGAGACAACAAAACAAGGCCAATTACATGCAACCACAAATATTATATAACAACTGACATAAGGTTAAATATATAAGAAGAATAAAGTAACACTTTGATAAGTTAAAGAGAAAACTGGAAGTACTAGTAATAATGAATAATTAAAGATGAAATGTAATTTTAAAATGTAAAAAAAGAAAAATACAAGAAAAGAAAAAGTAGAGTAACTAGTTTCATTCGCCCCGAAGGGTTGCTCCAACCATTTGTTAAAAATCACTTTCATTCAGATGGAACACATCGATATTATTTAAGCACTTATTGAACATGTCGCACGTCCGGTACACCGCCGCACTCTGAGCGTAGTTAGTCCGACAAGCAGGAAAGTGGAATATTTGGTTCGCAGTGTGTCCTGTGCGAAGCATAGGGGTAATAATTCAGTAATAATTTACTAAGAAGTTCGGAGTTGTCTATTTTGAAGTGAATGATTTTGTGAAGCAACATCATATCATTAATTGTTCGCCTATTTTTGAGAGAGTCCAAGGAATAAAAATTTAAGGGCAGAATTATATATTTGTGAACTTCAAAGTCTGTCGATGCCAGCGAGTCTGGCGAAACCGGTCGCTGTCTAAATGAAGACAAAAGTGGAAGTAGTTAAAAAACATCGTTTTATTTAATTATTATTTAAAATGAACTTCCATCAAGAGATTTCAGTAAAATCATTTGATTATCTTCAAATGTCTTACCATAAAGTGAGTGCAGTATATAAAAACTTTATTTTTTAGTTTATTATAATTAAAGGATTTAAATACATTTCATTTGAAAGTTTTCCTACCTTATGACAGTGTTATTTTAATGCGCAATTGTTTGATTTAATAATAAAGATCTACATTTATAAATTGTGTCAGTCAAATATTTTTTATGCAAATGATATTTCATGAATAATATAACTATTTTTATTTGAATATGTTATCATGTCATTTTTTTTGTTTTAGTACAACCCACGGCAGTTAACATTTTACAACAAGAGCTCTTACCTTTTTCAATTGGAAGACGACACGAGGTACGGTGTTTGATAGAAGGATCAGTACCTTCTCCTAGCGTCAAATGGTGGCTTGGCGACAAACAGCTCTCGGAGTATGTTATCAAGGTAATGGGATAAAAAATAATTTCTGAATATTGGGGAAAAGCGACACCAGTGATCGAGTTGATTCAATATAATTTAAATATAAAAAATATGAAAGTTGTATCAACTGTTTATATTAAAAAATAGAATATCCAGAGATACAATTGAACGCTGGACATTACAAAGGTGCCAAGTGTACAAAAAGTCAGAAATGAGTTTTTGTTGCCAATTGGATTTAAACATAATGGTCATAACTATGCAAAAGTGTATTGATGGTTGAGATATTAATTTTGTAAAACTCCATTATTAATTTATAATAATAAACACGATTAAAACCACTAAACAATTAAGTTTACTATTATAAATTTTAAAAAAATGTAAAATTGCCTAAAGATTGAATAAAGTCACGTCATCCTAAAGATGCCACCCGTAGTATATAATATATGGAATAAAAAACAGTTTTTTGCTTATTTTCTCTGCTTTATGTTAAACCACTTGGCACCTTTGTAATGTCCAGCCTTCAATTTATGTAGATTTTGATTATTATAGTGGGGTTTCAGAGTTGACTTTTCCAGTAAACTTAAGTCTTAGTATTTTTTCGATAAAACATGTTTTCCAGGGGCGTCTTTAGTTATTTATTCATGTTAAAAGCTTCACAAAAGAAATAATACATTTAAATTTATCACAGTAAACACAATTGTTCAATTGTTTTACTTGATTTAATTCATATAAAGTATATGAATAGTGACAAATTTGTTATAATTTATACAAATTAAATCCAAGTAAAACTACTAAACAACCGTGTTTACTATTATAAATGAAACATGGAGTTTGACAAAACTAATACCTCAACCTTCAATAATACGTTTTATATTTCTGAAGGGGTTTTACTTTAAAATCAATATTTTTATTCCTTATTACGAAATATTAATAAGTCAGAATAAATATATATTATTAGATAATCGAAATCACATAAGAAATCCCCCTTTTTAACAACATTTTAGCTAAGAAAAAAAAATTATTTATTTTTTTATTAACATTGAATGTATCGAAAAAATATTAATTCGTTTATCTACATAAGTGAAATCTTGGGATAACTTTGAAAAGCATATTTAATTTTTGTAAATTCAAGACTACAGCGGCGATTTATTTCTGAAGCAAGAATACTTTGAATAAAATTATTTTATTTTATATTAACATGTGTTTACCAACTTTGCGATAAATTCGTACATCTATTAAATAGATACTTATTACATATCATCATCATCATCCTAAGCTCGACAGCCCTGGGTGGGCCTTGGCTGAATCCAGGAGCTTCCTCCATTCTTGTCTGTTTGATGCCCTTATTCTCCAATTTCTCACTTGCAACACCGATGCATCCGTGTTGACACTGTCCATCCATCGCATTTTGGGCCTAAATTTTATAAACATCAAAAGCCATCATTGTTTAATTGGTAAAATGAATATCTCAAAAACGAATTTTTGTAATCAAATTAAAAAGATAACGATAATGTATTCAAAATCATTTTATGATTTGAATTTGAATGATCATTGAATGTCAATCAATCAGAAAGCCATCATAATAAAAAATATGTAGTTAAGTATTTTTTTGTAATTGTCTAAATATATTATTATCATATTTTGAATTGTAATATTCAAAGTCTTCATGCGTCAGAAATTCGTTCTATTAATATTTAAAAAAATTACCAAAAAAAAAATAACAACAAAAAATTAAGCGTACCAAGGAATTTGTTTTTTTTTATTATTAAATACATGTATAATAAAACAAAACCTGTTATTTACTATATACACCTTGTAGGGTGAAAATTGTTTTACACAAAAATTTTAGAATCGTTGTCATAAAAAAATGTTTTTTCGACACGTACCATTTGTTCCCTTCCTAAAACAATGAAAATAGAAATAAGCAGAATCGTCAAGATCGGTGTAGACAATGGATTCGTAGAATTGTAAACATGTGTTAAATAAACGACCGGGACGAGTAATTCATCAGTTAAGTGCTGCACGATACTTTGACTATTAATAATGACAACGAATCGTCTTCGCAAGAGAATATAAATGATTGCAAGATTTGAATGCAGGAAAGGATTGAAGTAACAAGATGAAGAAGGGCTTTTCAAGAGATTTTTAGTTTGGTCGTTGGTGGCTTACCACGCCACGCGCCTAGCATTTTTAGTGATGGTTAGTTTATCATCTAAAATACATTGCATTCGAAGATGGTTTCTGAAACATTCCGTTTTGACAGAAAACCGGAGAGATGCAGAATATAAATTAGGAGCGGCAAAAGTTAGTTTCAAAATTGACATGGCCACGACTGTCGATAAACTACTGTCCACAAATGACTCCATGCCATTATTCCTCGATAGTGTTCCCCTTGTGACGACGGCCAGCTTTTGCTTTCGTACTACCTCAGTACAATAATAGCGGTCTCAAGAGGCACAAAAGAGGATGTTGCCAGAAAACTTTATAAGGCAAGGGGGACACTCAAACAAAAATTGTTTTGCAGAAAGGTTAAAAGCGTTTTGCTGTCTTGGTGAAAAATTATGTTTTATACTATAAACTTAAATGAAAAACTCCAGGTGTTCATAAATAAACGTCTTCGATTAAGATAAAAGATATTTTAATCCTAGACAGAATCAAATAATGTATTCTTGGCCATGGTAGGTGAAACACCAATCAGAAAACAAGTTTCAAGACGCAAATGGCTATTGATCAGTCACAATCTAAGTCGGAACCCAGCCTGCATCATTCAAAGCATTCTGGACTATTCTGTAAGCAAAAAGAAGAAGCGTACAAACCTATCGCCTCTAGAAAATGAACCCTTCAAGACGTGGATGTGACGGCAGACCTCACTTGGATTGATTTTAGACATCAGGCGTACGATAGAGTTAAACAGAAAAGTATCAACAAGGCCCTATGCACTACAGAAGAGTGACAGGACATGAACGATAAAAAGTATAAGAAAAGTCGGGAAAAGAAACAGATTTTGATCAGACTCCTTCAGTTTCCTTCGATTTTCAAGAGACAACCATTTTGAAGAAGATACCGTCGAAAAATCAATCGTTGAGAAGAGGAAATATTTATCTAGTGGGATTTCACGGCGTTTTATCAATTAAATTAGTAAGTGAAAATCACGTAAGTTTTCTAATATTAAAAAATTCGTAATTTCATAGCGCATTTAGATTTTCTTCGTGAACGTGAAAACATTAAAATCTGCCAAAAGCTATGAATATTAAATATTTGCAATAATTTTTTTAAAGAAGCATAAGGTTTTTAAATTAAATAATCATAAAAAGATTCTCTATAAATATCTCTTTTATCAGTTAATACTGTGTATTGTTAATGCCTAATTGTTAAAATCAAATATACAAATAAATTGCAAAAATCGGTAACATAGAGTGAAGCACTTCACGCTCATTTACTGTTAAGCCCAATCGGCAAGTCCTGAAAACAAATATAACACTTTTAAGAGTCCCTTGCGACAGTCTTTTATTTTCAAACTTGAATTCTCAATATTCTCGAATACAATTATGACAATTTGAGATGATTTCGATTGTAAATATATTTATCTAGAAGAGATTTTCTTTATAGAATACTTTTGAACCTAGCTTCTTTATATTGATTTGTTTTATTTAAACTTATAGCATTAGTACTGTGAAAATTCATTGTTCCTTCGGAAGAAATTCAAACTTTGGATAAAACCACTTGAAATATATTTTTATTGACATAAACATAATACTTCATGTAATACTGCGTAACTTCAGGTGTCACTTATATAAATCTTCTTCTTTCGGTGCCGTGTCAAATCCCCCCAACGTTCGCGATCACTACAGCAAAGGCATCTCTATCCTGCGCCACTTGGAACAGGTTCTGAACTCTTGTTATTCCTGTCCACTGTTTGATGTTCTGCAGCCAGGACATCTGCCTTCTACCAACTCCCCGACGTCCCTCCACTTTACCCATTAATATCAGTCGAAGGAGGTGGTAGTTTTCTCCCCTTAGACCATGACCCAAATATGAGACCTTTATAATTTTCACACTTGACAACAACTGTCTATTGGCTCTGGCTCTCTGCAGTACGTCTGCATTACTGACCCTATCTGTCCACGGTATACGGAGCATTCTTCGGTATATCCACATCTCGAACGCTTCCAACTGGTTCATTACATTCACTTTCAGAGTCCATTAGAAACACATAGAGATGAAGTTTATCTCCGTAATTATGTAGTTTCTTCTTCAGCCTATTGCAGCCTACTCCTGGATATTGGCCTTTTCCGTTTGCTTCCATGTCATTCTATCTCTTGCAAACTGCAACTAGACTATACCCAAGTGTCGGTTCAAGTCATTCTTCCACCAATATATCTCCCTGCACTTCTCTTTGCGGTCCACGGACTCAAAGTCAGTATTCTTTTGTTCATTTTTTGTCCGAACTCCCGGTTGTGACCAGCCCATTGCAATTTAAGAATCGCTACCCGGTGGATATTGTCAGTGACCTTTGGTTTTTTTTTCTCACCGTATCTTTTCTGACTTCTTCCACGGCTTATTCCTGAAATGGCTTTTTACATGTCTCTCTGCGTCATTCTCAATTTCGACACAGTTTTGATGCCATAAATAGCGACAGGCAACACACGCTTCACATACTTTGATCATCATATTGATCGGTATTTTTCAGATATTTCAGTTTTTTTAATGTGTAGTATATCCTTTTTTCCGAAAGCTGCCTAGCTTAGTTCAATTATTCTTTCAGTGTGTAGTTTATATATCTAACTAACCATCACGACGTCTCCCAGAAGGGGTAGACAGAAAAAATGGAAAAATGGACTGCCACACTTTTCACTTCTGACATACTTCTCTCGATTCCTTAACATTCATACATAGTGTCAAGCATGCACGTCCATTTCTCAGACACCTCTCGTGGCCGACTTTCAATATTTTATATCAATAAAAATATATAAAAGTGGTATTTAACAATGTTTAATTTCCTTCCAAAATAAAAATTAAATATTTATTTACCATATACTAAATTAATATTATATAATAACAAATAATAGCATCATTTTTCACGTTTTACAATATATTTAACGAAAACAAAAGGTTTATATGTGTTTTACCAACGGTGTCTTTTTTCAAATATTATTGAAAGTAAAACATAAAAAAAACTTTTACTCTCAGGTAATACATAAAACAATGCATTTTTCAAATAGCTGTATTATTATTCTTTATTTGAAATGTAATTTTTATCATGATTTTAAATAAAATTTTACCTCAAAATTTTATATCATCAAGGTTATATTAATATTTGACTTCTTACTGCGTACAAATTGATGTATTCTAGTCGGATATCACGATAGGTTGCGGGTTCAAGTTTAATCTTGGAGAAAATGCTTTTTTTTGCTTGCAAACAATAAGTTGATTTTTACTATTTTAATAACAGTATTAATTAAATTCTGTAGAAAATCTTTGTATGTTAGAATATCGAATTAAAATATATAAAGTGAATGCAATGGGAACAAAGGTGTAATGAACAAAATAATGAAAGGAACAATAATTTTTTTAGGACACATGGATAGAATGAATAAATAAATAATGGTAAAAAAGTAGCTTTGTAAATGGTTTATGAAATAGAGGAAAACCAAAGAAAACGTGGCACAAAGAAATGTTGAGGAAGCGAGAGAAGTATGTCAAAAAAGAAATATATGGCAGTCCATTCTTTCTACCTACTCCTTCGGAAAGACGGCGTGATATAATATTATAACTAACTAACTAACTAAACATCACGCCATCTCCCTGAAAGGGTAGACAGAAAGAATGGACTGTCACACTTTTACTGATGCGGCACTCCATCCTTCTCTTTTCGCTCCGCGGGAGACGCGGTGTGATGGGTTGCGATAATATTATAATTAGTTAATAATAAAACATTGTGACAGATATTAATTGATAAGTTTGTATACAATAACTTTTTTTTAAAATCAAACGAGTTTAATGAATGTGTCAAGTAATAAAAATGATCTTATTATTAGAGAAAAAAACTTTATTGAATGGAGTATACAGCCGGGTGGTAGTCTAGGAGGCAGAACGCTTAGCTCGTGATCCAATTAAGTTGGGCTAAATAGTTTATACAATCTGGTTCTTTCATCATAATAATCTTTTTTTCGCTCCAAAAATGTTAAGAAAAAAATTAATAGTTGAAGGAAGAATATATTAATTCATATTAGAGCTGGTAAAAGAAAGATGACTATGGGATAGAGTGGTAATAATATCACCACTTTATTTAAAAACGAAAAAATAATGAATGTAAAGAATTATATCACACGAGTATATGAATGAATACGTCTGTTTTGTAGAAGTTTTATTATATTGTATGAGGATGACAGGTTTCGCCTTGCTAGGACATCACATTGGGAGAATTCTGTGCTTTTATTAGGTAAAGAAACCGAGCAATCATTAAGTTTATTTACCTAATGATAACTCTGGTATACATTATAAATAAGTATGTGTTGAATTCTGGACACATTTGATAATTATTAATCAATGCAAAAGATGTTACATTCATATGTAATATAAAACATCTAAAAAACAGATGTTTTCATTAATTTTAAATATTTCACCATTATGTAAGGAAATGAGACTTGGAGCTGGCAAAATATATTTAATAAGATAAATGTCATAGCAAAAAAATCATTGTGAAGAATATGCCGTAAAACCGACCACTATCATATACAGATTTACACACATTCGTCTTAAAGATCTACTGCATTTATTCGACTTTCATCCTTCTTTTTCCAGTTCCATGCTTCACTTTCAAACATAAGCGTGGGCACAAGAACACCATTTTGCACTGCCATCTAAGCTTTTTTTTATAGGCTTTTATTGCGATGGCAACTTTAAGTGCACCTAATTAAAAAATTACCATTTTCTTATTCGGAAAAAATATAAGCATATCTATGTAAAGAAAGTTAAGGATAAATGAGGGTGGCAAACAATTTTATCTGCTTACATCTCCATGGAACGGGCGCGATTGTTATTAAGTTAACTACGCGTGTATGTTTGTGTGTATGTGTGTGTTGTTTAAATATAAGTGTTACCACTGTCAAAGTAAACATTGATCTTACAGCTTGGTTTGATATTAACAAAGGTGCCAAACAGTGTTCCGCTCTGTCCCAGTGGTTGTTTAATCTATTAATAGACAAGTGTACAAAATATATGAACGGGATGAAAACTGTCGCTAAGATGGTCTGAATGTCTATGAGGCTACTTGCCGACAGTAAAACATTGCATGTGGTATACGCAAAGAACGTAAGCGGTATAAACAAATGGTGGTTCCCAAGGAACTAACACAAGAGATAGTGTCATTCATGGTAAAGCTAGTGCAGGACATTGGTAAAATAAACCAAATTAGGACACAAAATGCCACTATTCTAGTGGAACGGAAGGCCTGATGACTACTGTCAGCAGGCCGGCTTCTGAGATATCTCTACATGAGGGAGTTTGGTGGCTATCCGTGGCTTTATCCCACTGCAATTCTCTTGAGCATGCTGGAACCAATAGTTTACAGATAAGAAGGGATGGGTGCACACTTACCCATTTCTTCATACTTATCAGGGGATTATTTGAGAATTCCGTCATCTTGGAAGCTATCCATCTTTATCTTCCGGATGGTTATCTTCGACAGCGTCAGCACAGACTGTTTTATCTCCCAAAATGCAGAACCAACTAGCCTCTGGTGATGCCAGTGGGGAGAGCAATCAAACTGCTGAACAAGATCGCTTCGGAGATCGATGTCTTTCATATTCGTGAAAATACGTTCAGAAGACAAATACTCTTGACTTTGAAGAGTATCTTGTATTCCTAATGTCGGCCAATCTCTCATGCGTTCCTGGTATTATATAATTATATTTAACCTGTTCTCAATAGATTTCTTAAACTATAATATAAACAATAGTTTGTAATATCTTTTGAGAAAATAAACTGATTTGATTTGATTCGATTTATAATGGAGAGTTTTAAATGATTTCCTCTCGACAATAGCAAATGCTGAGAAGTTTCTGATTGGTTCACTTTAGTATATCCATAGAATGCTTGGCTCCTGATCCAAGGCAATTGGGTTCAAATCTGGGCATGACCAGATTCCTTCTTCTTAATGATAAGCTATTGTCTGCTCGAGTTCCAAATTGTACGATAAATTCTAATACAATTATTTAAATTCTTGGTGTCAGTATTCCAAAAACTTCACGATGAATATCAGTATGACTGTTTAGTCTAGGTCAGGGATGGCGAACGACAGACTCGAAATTATAGCGAGGAGAAATTATCTGACTCGCTTGAACTTTTAGTAATGATTCACCTTGGTGAGCGAGTTAGGGATGACTCCTAAAAAAAGAGCGGTAACGCAATGACTCCCTGTTCGAATCGGAAGTCGTGAATTAAAAAAAAACTTCGACAGAGATATTGGCGACGTTTATTTTTTTTTTTGATCATTCTTGAAAATTGGAAGGTCGATTTCGAAAAAAAAGGTCAAAGGTCAGTAACCTTCCAGCGACTTCCGTTCAGTAGTCCTGAAAATCGAATTGGTCGCTGCCAAATTCTACTGGCCGGAAGAGTCGCTTATGAGTTAAGAAATGGAAAGGTCGCCGCCGATTTTTTTTATGGAAGTCGCTGATGAGCTGAAAAAGGTCGCCATCGACTTTCTTCTAAATAAAAATGTGTCACGATTTTCCTTTTTATGAAAACCTTAGCCTTACTCTTTTCTTTTTTTGTAAATTCGACCCACTTGCGAAAAGGTTCGCCATCTCTGGTCCAGGTAATAATAATGTAAATTATTTCAAAGTTAAAGTAAATATTTATGAAAGAAGAAATCAAAAGAGTTATGTACAAAAGCGTCTAATTTGAAACTATATTTTTAAGAATCCATTTACATTTGAATTAATTAACATAATAGCGAGGTTTGTTTATAAAACATGGGCGGTTGGAGAATCGTATTGGAAAAGGGGTACCACAAACAACAAAAAATGATCAATTAAAAATCTATCTATGAAGATAAATGCTCAATTCAGTTCAGCCACCACCGCCGTTTTGCTTTTATTATACGAGTACATACCCTTTGAAATTACGGTTTACAAAGATAAAGCATAGAAATCAATCTGGACTTTTTAATTCATTTACATACCTCGTATTGCGTTAACTGTTTTTTTTTTAATTAATGAAAGTTTATTTTATTAAAATATTTACACCAAAATTTCATTGGGAGATTTATTTTTCAACCTTTTCACGAGCAACCACATAAAATGTTAATGTTTTCGTTTTGAAAATCTAGTAAAATGTAATAAAAATTATGAAATTTTTGATACACTTTCAAAGTAAATTTTTATTCATGTGAACAAGTTTATGAATGACAGATGTGTCATAAGCGCGAACAGTGAGAAATAAGATCAGGTTATCGAATTTATTTATCTGTGAAGCATGTTTAGAAGAGATGGAAAAATAGTGAAAGATATCGAAAGAAGGGTTAGGGCTGGAAACAAAATAAATGGTGCACTCAAAGTCATTGCAGCAAATTAAAATATTTCGACTGAAGCAAAAGATGGCAGTGCACAATGGAGTTCTAGTGTTGACCCTTATGTATGTATGGAAGTGAAGCTTGGAGTCGGCAAAAGAAAGATAAAAGTAAGAATAAATGCCTTAGAAATAAGGTCGCTTAGAAGAATGTGCGAAAAAACATTGCATGATAGAATATCTAATAATGAAGTCAAAAGGCCGACGAATGGGTGAAAAAAAAAATTAGAAGGGTCACTAAGATGGTTTGAATTTAATGAAGGTAGAATGGTTAGAAATAAACATATATTTTGTGTGAATGTAAAAAGAAGTCGAGGAAGTCTAAGGAAGACATGGCATGACCAAATTTATCAATTACTGGAAGGCAGCCGTGTTCAAAGTAGGAAAATCGACGAGTGTGTATGTCACGATTTGAAAATGTAGAAGAGACGCGAGAGTTATATCAAGATAGAACAATGGGGCGATTCATCCTCTTTGCCTCCCTTCTGGAGAAACGGCATGATGGTTAGTTATTTAGTTAGTTGAATAGTCTCGTTAACGTCTCTTATTCCTACAATTAACCTTTTTTGAATAAAATGTGGACTTTATAAAATAGATGGATAAAATAGTTTGAAAATATGCGATTAATTATGTCCTATTTTTTCATGAAAAGCTTCACTTCAAAAACGAATAAATTAATGTAAAAGAGGGTATTTTCATGGTTTGTTTAAAACAACAAAAGGAGTATTGGAATAATATCTACACATTACTTTAATCACACCGCTTTAAGAGGGCGAGTAGGTTTAGATGACTAAAAAACTATTTTTTAAATATTTTCATAAACATTTGAATATTTACAATCTATAGATTGTGAATATAACTTTTCAAAAATATGCTCTCAATGTTTCAAACAAAAATTTCAAATAGTTCTGACGTTATGAGCGGTTAAGTGAGCGTCTCTCGTTAACCGCAGGAGAGCTGGCGCTTTTTTAAACGCATTATTACTTATTTGAATTTCTGTGTACTCTTGCTTAAAAAGTTCTAAATTAATCATTTTGAAAAATTATATAATATTTAGTTTATATTTACTTTTGCAATCTATATGAACCTCTTAATATCATTGCTCAAAGTATTTTTTCATTGCAAAAAAGAAGTTAATTTTTTTTTTAAAAAGATCTTTTTTAAATACGCCTTAGAAATTTACTGCAAAATTTTCTTAAGATTATTGAGGTTCATATAGAAGCAATAAATATCTTTAAGTAAATTTAAACTTCTTTTGACTAAATATGAAAACTGTGGCCTTCAGAGTGTACATAAAAAGCTACCTCAGATGGGTGGCAGTTGATATCTTCAATATTTTCCAATGAAATATTTTTTATTAAATCTGACTAAACTAACTAACTAACCATCACGCCGTCTCCCCGAAAGGGTAGGCAGAAAGAATGGACTGTCACACTTTAACCGATGCGGCACTCCATCCTTCTCTTTTCGCCCCGCGGGAGACGCGGTGTGATGGGTTGCGAACCTCATCGCCACCAATAGGCATCTCCTTCGTTCATCAAGGTATTATGAACAAAATTATGAAAGGATCGCTGCGCTGGTTCGGACATTCGAAGGAAAAAGAATGGTTAAGAAAGTACACGTAAACGATGTAAATGGAGTACGGAGTCGAGGTAGACCAACGAAAATATGACATGACCAAATTAATCAAAGTATAAAAGTTGATCATGTCAGAAGTCGGAAGAATCGACGTGCTTGTTTGACTCGTCGTATGAATGTGGAGGAAGCTAAAGAGTTGTGTCAGGATAGTGTAGTGTGGTGGTTAATTCTCTCTGCCTACCCCTGCGGAGAAACGGGGAAATGGTTTATTTTTTTTGTATCATCGGAATATAACTTTATCATCCTTCACAGTGGAAATTGAAGCTTTCCTTCTCATATTTATTTTGCACCTTGTCTTTTAAAGACTTTCCTTTCGATCATCGCAGCTTGCGATTTTCTGTCGTATGGAATTTCTGTTCATAAATCTTTCAAGTGACCACTTCACGTCAGTAAAGTAATATCAGTTGGACGGCGAGTTTTATGTGTATTGCCTTTTGATTTTATTAACATTCTCGAATCAGTCATAATTTCTGTCAGCGCTGGCCATTTATTTCATCCTGGTACTGTTCTGTGAAATAACTGTTCCCAGATACTTAAATGTTTTTTTCTTTTGAAAATATAAATAACCAAACATCACGCCGTTTCTCCGAATGGGTAGGCAGAGAGAATGGATTGTCACATTTTAACCGATGCGGCTCTCCATCCTTCTCTATTGCGAACATCATTGCCACCAACAGGCATCTCCCACGCACACTTCGATCGTCCAACATTCACAAAATAAATTTAAAACAAATCATATAAAATACAATGATATAAAATAAAATAAAATAACAAAATGAAAATACATTTTAACACATAATGTTCATTTTAGATGGTGCACTTGTTGACATGGACGATCTGGACTTTTGTGATTATTTGATTTATGGTACACGCATCCACCGTTTTTTTTTAATTAGCTGTAATTAGGTACTTAAAGCAATCAAACACCAGCAATAACTTGAAAATAATATTGAAGACATTATTCAAATTGTCATTGGAACAAATGTGAAATTTTATCTTTATAACTGTCAAACTTCTTTATATAAACGAAAAAACTTGTATAATTTTAACGTCAAAACCGCACAATCGTATAACTTATCACGATTAACTATTATAAAAAGCGGCAACAATCAAATTGGCCAAAACAATTCACTTTTACACGAAATATCTCCAAATTCACGGGAGTACCACATGAACCAAACCAAATGTTCAAAATAACCAGTCAAAAGATAATGCCGTCAAACTTGATATCTAAGTTTAAAGCGGCACCTGTACTGTCTTTGTTCTGGTGATGCACGAAACATTTCAATTATACACGTAAAAATAAAGATTCAATAAAAAATGGTTAGGAAAGCATACGTTTATTGTGTGAATGGTGCATTAAAAAAGCAAAGCTGGGAAAACGTGGCGTGATAAAATTAAATATAAGCCAGAGAAATGCTAGAAAGAAGAAAGCCAGTTGAGAATGCGAAAGAAGTGTACCAGGAAGTAACAGTTTGACGATCAATTATTTCTCTCTATTCCTGAGTTAGTTAGATAAAACTCCATATAAAATATATAAGAAATCTTAAAGTTATATTGCTAGAAACTGATATTTTAAGTCTTAATAAAACTTGATTGAATGAAAAAGTTTGTTCATAAACGTAAGTTTTCTACAGACATGTTTGTTATTCTTTCATTTCGCCATTAAATGAAAGCAGTAAGTCGAAACATGTCACTTTCTAATTTCCCCATGAAACTTCTAAAAAAACGTGTTTTCCCTGAATAATTTATTAAAAATAATATTAATATTCAATGGTCACTAGTATTTCATTGTCAACGATGCTGATAAAATCAGACAAAAAAGCCTTTTAATAAATTAAAATACATTCAAATACAAGAAAAAAATTTGTTTTATATCGCCGACACTCTAGAAATATGATTGGTGTAAAAGTGTATTGAATTTATAACTACGTTTATCGGACATATAAAGCCAGCAAGATCAGTAATAATAAGGAAGAAATTACAAGTTAATCATAATATTCGCGTGTACGTTTGATTGTATCCATTAATGGGAGGGTAAGACATGGAAAACTGATTTCAGGATGGGAACAAAAAATAAATCATAAAATTTAATTCCAAATACAAACAGGTTTTCCACAGATAATCGCAAAGTCGGGCAAATATTAAAAGAAAACATTAAAATTATCGATAATAATATAAAAAAAACAAATTCAGTCATTCAAATAAGCAGTCATCGATTGTCAAAATAAAAAAGCGTGATGGTCTGCAAAAATCGAGAAAAAAGTCTTTAAACACACTTGATTTTCCGTTATAATTGTACAAAAAAAGTTTGAAAAACTTTCTGTTAATTAATACACAGTGACATATGTAAAAATTTTACCAAAATATTAAATTATAAAAATGTATATTTTTATAATTAATTTGAAGCCAAAAAGGCAGAACCAAGATTCGAACCCATGACAGTCAGCTTAAACACGAGTGCATTAACATCTAAGCCATTTGACGATTGTGAGTAGTGGTTAAATTTCTTATATATATAAGCTATATTAAAACTTCAAAGGCTTTTTTATCGAAATTTGTTGATCTTTGAGCTTTCTTATTTTAAAAATTGATGACTGAAGGACATACTACACCCTGCGCAATCCCACCCCGAATACAGTTTTCCATATCATCATATTCTTCTTCAGCCTATTGTAACCGTTCACTCCTGGACGTAGGCCTCCTCTAATATTTTCTATTCCCTTCTTTTCTGAGCGATTTGCATTCAGACGCTTTCCGCACTCTTCGGGAAATGGACGCGCCAACGCTACTGTGAGCGCCCAACACGCTTTGTTGTTCCCAGGCACTAGCACAACAGTCGCCTTGTCTGCTTTTCACCTGTGTCACGAGCGACGTATCCCACCCAACGCCACTTTCGGGTCGCAGCCCACTTGATGACGTTGGAGACTTTTGTCCTGCCTCGTATTTCCTCATTTCTAACTCTGTCCCGCAAGCTAATACCCAACATGGCTCTTTCCATTGCTCTCTGAGTGACTCTCAGCTTATTGGCACTTTTTGTGACATTGAGACAGTCACAATATTCACTTATGTGTTCTCTTATGGTTTCCATATCATACCCTTCCCTTTTGAGAAACGAACGAAAATCATTATGCCCACCCTTTAGGGAATTGGCATCAAGGTTAGTTAGTTTTAAGTTCTTTATTCTGATTAATTTTAAAAAGTTTGTATGGAGAAAAAAGTATGGCAGTCCATCCATTCGATCTGAATGTAGTGAGAATGTTAACATAATATAGTAATTAATATAAAAAATTTTGTATTGTATTGTTGTATTTTATACGATTATCATGAATTATAAAAAAAATTATCTGCTTTTTATCATAGAGTTGTGATTTACATTTTTTATATTATATTCATTAGATCTCAATTGCTTAAAAATCATCAATAAATTATGAGTAATCATACGATTCTTATGAGGAGACCGAGGTGTCATTTCGTGTTATAGTATTACTCGTATATAAAAACATTCCCTTTGTTTAAAATAAAACATACAATTTAAAACTTATTCTCCACATAAAAAAAAATCCTTGGACAGTGTTACTCACTTGACTTATTTAGTTTAGATTCTTCTTGTTCTTATTCTTCAGTCTATTCCCGTCCACTCCTGGACAAAGGTTTCCATCTTTGCTTCCACGTCACTCTGCCTTGTGCAGACTGAATCCAGGTTATTTCGACACGTCTGCTCAGGTCATCCTTCCACCGTAGTTGCGGTCGCATAGACTTATTTTTCCTGTCTCCAAGTCAGCAGTATTCTTATCCATTTTTCGTCCAAGCTTCTGGCTACGTGACCTGACTATTGCCACTTTAGTTTGTATTATCCACCAAATACTTGATCACGTGTATTTTGATAGTATTCAGAATATATTATAAAGGGAATGGTAATTGATTCGTATTTTGATTCCATTACCCTCACTTTTAATATACAAACACTTAGGATTTCAGTAAATGGTGCTTCTATGAAAATTAATTATGTAATCTTCAAAATGAGCACAAAATTGTGTATTGTTATGAAAAATTAATAAGATTGGATCCAGGCTTGAACCAAACTCATCTGAATCTCGAGCGAAGCGCTCTCTCCCCTGCACTCACACCGGGTTCTTATTGCATTCAATATATATTTTTTATTATAAGTAATTACGAACGACTACAACTTTAATACAAGTACAAACTGAATTATCAGGCATTCCACAAGGATGCAACCAGATACCACTACTATTTTGGATATTTTAAAAGCAGTATTTAATACTATTTGAGTTATTCGGGTAATTTTTTAATGATTTTTATCGATTATGATCAATTAGACAATTTATTCACCTAAATTTTGAGATCGATAGAATATAAACATTGAAGTGTTTTTTTTTTTCAAAAAATATGTTATACTAACATTTTTTCCTCCTATTTTCAACTCTTAGTATTAAAGACCACGATGTCATTTTGTAAAGCAAAGGATGTTCAATTAGGATAGTAGCAACGACATCATTAAGAAGGCTGACAATCTGCAAGAGCTATATGGCCAACAATAGGTTCACCTATGAAATAATTATTATACATCAGACACGAAGAAAGGATACTCCAAAATACGTTGTGGTCTGTCATTATATCTTGTGATATGTCATGAAGTGGACACAGACAGTCTAGTCTCAGCATCTTGTAATACTGCATCATTAATGGAAACACAATTTCAAAAGAATTTCTACCATTCATCACAATTTTTTTGAGGCGCTGAACACTCACTTTCAAAACGAAAGCTTCACACGTGATACATATGAAGTTGTTCATGTGAACTGAAGGCATCATCAAATTCGATAATGTTTGCAACGAGCATATCCGGGATAGTTTAAAGGTCATTTCCATCAGAGATAAGGTTGGGAAAGCCAGATTAAGATGGCGTGGCTACGTCGTATGCCTAAAAATTCCCAACGGTCAAGACTGGAAGAGTGCAGTCTTTAGCAACATGGCGGTTACCTATCGAGACCACTCTCATAAAATGTGGGCTCAACAGAGAGCTGATACATAACACGGCGTCCTGGAAAAATAATGCCAGGAGAGCCGACTTCAGTTAATGTGAAAAATTTGCAAACAGAGAGAAGACAAGACACAAATTATTCAATTGTCCATTGTTTTGGCCGAAACACTATGGTACCTTAACATTTTTTGTTAAATTAAATAACTTTGTTTTTTGTATCACAAATTTATTATATTTTACGCAACAGCTCTTTCATCAACCTATGTTGACATCATCAGGTGCTACAATAATGTATCAAATGTCAAATTTTCTTGATTTTTCGAATCTTTATGTGTATTTGTTCCTAAGTCAATTTGAATAATTTCTTAGATATAATTTTGAAGTTCTTGCTGAAATTGAGTTAGGTACCTTCATATTTTAATTCAAAGAACGGTTAGTTACTATTTATATGAGAAAATATTAAAGGTTGAAAATATAATAGTAAAATAATAATAATAAAAAAGTAATTAGAAGGAAAAATTACACATAGTGTAGTGTCAAAAGCGTTGATACATAATAAATTAAAAACGATAAACAATAACAGGAAGCAGATTACATTAATAGGAAAGGTGACGAAAGTTGAAGGTAGCATTATTATTTTTTAGCTAGATTGTATTTATAAGGGAAAAGTTTTTAATGTACTATATACTAATGGTGAATAAGCTGGAATTTGGTATGGCTGGAATGTGGTATGAATGGAATTTGGTATGGCTGGCTATTTTGTATATGGCTGGCTATTTGTAGTCACTTACAAAAAATATCTTGTTTTTAAATAGTTAAATACAGAATTTTTAATACTGACGAATTTCGTTCCGTATCTTCGTAAAGCATTTAAAGGATATTAAAATTTTGATTATAATTTGTTTTATTATACACTGTACTAAGAGCAATCTTCTGCCGTTCAGAGTAACTATTAACTACATCAAGTAACTATTCGTCTAACGTCTTTTGGAAATGTGATTTAGTGGTTGTTTTGTGGCGGGCTAGATGTGTGGTCTGCAGTGATCCATTAAAGAGAGAGTATATTATAAAATCAACGCTACAATACTAGCAGAACACGAAGATCAACTTAAGAAATGCTCTACAGATTCCTCCTTTTATCATAAAAATATATCATGACGATTTCTTCTAGAAAACGAAGTGCCTAACGATATCAAAAGAGCCGCTCAGATGTTAACTAGATTTTAACTGATCATCGATAACATATCTATTGAGTAAGTCATGCGATTTACTTACCTAGGTAATGAGATCTTTAGCTACAGTGGCCTTTATTATCCGTCGCGTTGCCATGTGGTAAATTGAGTTTCCACTGCCAATTTAAAGTTGATTTTCTTAAAACCTATGGACCCTAATATTATAAAAAAAATTGTAATCCTCCATTGAAGTGTTTTCAATATTTCGTAATAAAAAAAAAGCAAAAAATTACTTCCTTCATCCCAAAAAAAAAATTTTCTAAGACTGCCCTCACCTTCATTCGTGTTAAGGTAGAATTTGTTTTGCTAATATTTACAACTTTATCAAAAGTGACAAATACTTACTCGCTGTTTTGAACGTATTATAAATTATATCTTTGACCTTTTCAATATGTACTTAATAATACCACTGTGGACGGAAACGCAGGACGTAACTTAATAATATCAGAACTGTGAAAATATTAACACTTTACCAAAAGGGACAAATATTAATACGTACTCGTTGTCTTGAACGTACTATACATTTTGCCTAGGTGCCTTTATCGTCGCTCCGCCGGCCGCGGGCCGCAGACAAGTTTATACCCGTATGTCCAGTCGCCCGTATGCTATGACGCATTACATATCATAAATCGCATGGTTCCAGAAAAAAACTAATAATGATATGTTTTTCAAATAATCCATGTATGTTATAGATATCGATCTATTCCTAATGAAATTCCCTACAAGATGACATAAATTAAATTTTGATTCATCTAGTCATATGCTTGATATTTAGATAAAGTTAGCGGTAAACTGAACTTACCACATGGGAGCGAGCGTTTTGTTTTGAACACGGTACGTTAAGGGTTAAGATGTGCAAGCACAACCCAACAAAGCGACAGCCGTGGCTGGCTGCTTGTGCGAGACCATATGGAGTAACAAATACTCGTATATGCTAACCGAAAGCAAAGTCAAGATATTCATGGCATGCGTCCGCCCCATAATGACGTGTGAGATAGAAGTCAGAGGTGATACCAATAAGACCAAGAACCTTCTCAGAGTAGCATAAATGTGAACCCTGCGCTCCATCGTCGGCAGAACCCTCAGAGATCGGATCAGATATAAGGCGATAAGGTATGTCTGTAATGTTGAGAACATAATAAGATGGAGAAGAAGCAGAAGGCGCTTTTGGAGAGATCACGTAGACCGCAGGGAGAATACACGAATTGTAAAAATTGTTAAAGAATAAAACCCCAGCAGCAAGAGATTAGCAGAAAGGACATCGAAGTGATGGAGAGATTTCTGGACAAACAGGTTATACGACCTAAACTAAAAAGAAGAAGAAGAATATAACATCATAGGTTTTTCGCAGACAGGGTTTCATTATTGGAAAACCAATGAATATTGTCATTGAAGAGTATGGTGGTCTTCATTACTCGCATCATTTAAATAAAGTGAAAGTTCCACTAGCAAGCAAGCTTCCGCTAATGATTTAAACTCTGTAAATATCTTCTTCAAGTTGAAACAAGCAAGTTGCGCAAGCTACAAAACTAGCAGTAGTCGACTTAAAGCTGGTTTTTTAATGATTTGATAAGCTTGCGAAAGTTTTTCTTGCTTGCGGTCGCTTCACTTAATTTCTAAGCGAAAATCTGTTACATGTTTTGTGCGAATTTTTCTATATTATGAAAAACTATAATTGATCGAATATGTATAATGCGTGGCGAAATTCACTTCATTTGTGATTTTCTATTACATGGCGATTGAAATTATAAAGATTTTGGTCTAATGATTGGTTTCTGGAATTGTCTATTCAAATGTATCTGTTTGGGATAGCTGGTCACTGGGTATACGCTGGGTAACAATAAACCTTAGTTAATGAGCTTGAAGATTTAAATTATTTATTTTATAGGAATCAATCGACGGCAACTCTTCGTTGTCGTCGGCTTTTATTATCCCTACTATGGCGGATAACGGAAAGGTTCTCTCCTGTAGGGCGAATAACGGATTCATCGATGATAACAAACACTTGGAAAGCTACATTATGCTGGACGTGCACTGTAAGTTCTGTTTTTTGTACTAAGGTGCAAACATGCATTTTAATGTGTGAGATATTTTAAATTCTTTCAAACCAATTCAATCGCAGATGAATCAAATAAAAACCAAACGTATTTTAAAATCGGCTTCAAATCTCAAGCAACAAATTATATTATTACCTGCTTCAAATACAAATTTCTCTCTCTAATCGTTTTGCAAAAATAGTTCTTATGAACGTAATAACCAATTCCTCTAAACACAAGTCAAGACAATTATTTTATTTTGTGGACGACTTATTTTATTACCCTAAAACATACAAATACTTAAATTATTTTACTGAACTTATTTAAACGACATTCACACAGATATTGCAATTAATTGTTTTGTCTTATTTTCACTATCGATTTTCACATCATGAAATATATAAAATTTCGCTAAAAATCTGACCCCTTACGCGTGTTAAGATAAGAATTTTAAAACTTTTTCAGACCTGGTTTAAAATAATATATGTGTTTTAGAATAATCAATAATAGTATTTATAAATTGCGTTAGGACATATTTTAATTTAATATGTGTACAACAAAATACAAAATCACAAAAATATCCTGTTTTTAAATAGTTAAATACAGAATTTTTAATACTGACCGATTTCGATCCGTATCTTCATAGGGCATTTAAAAGATGTGAAAATTTATATAATTTTTATAATTATATATAAACAAGGAAATCATAAAGTGGTCAGGGAATTTCTTTGATAGCTTATTATATTTTTTAGAGCTGAAAAGCTATGTATAACAAGTCTTAATTTGAATTAATCATTCATAAAAACCTATAGTTCAGTTTTAGAAATATAGTATAATAATCGCCCTGATGAAGATATGGATACTTAATATTGATGAAAAAATCAGTTTTGTAGAAGTTTTATTGTATCTTATAGGAGCAATATGTTTCACTTTGTTTGGACATTATCAAATGCCCTAGCCAAACGAAAAGTGCTGCTCCCAAATTAAAAAAATAACAACGAAAGCCAGTATAGTTGTTTTTGTCAAGTTGTTCAAGAAACAGTTAATTTATTTATTTTATATTTAAAAGTAATTTTTGAATGACAAGAGAAGTTAATATTTTTGCAATTAATATCTCGAAATAATACTAGGTCTGAAAGGGTTAATTTGGAATTAAATCAAATATGAAATTAAAACTTAAGACAATGTATTTCCTATTTGTTATTATAACATTATTTTTAGATGCCCCGCTAATGAAATTGGCTCTTGGAATGAATATGAATCCGGAAGACATTGAAGAAGGCGATGACGTTTATTTCGAATGTCAAATTGCCTCTAACCCGCCAAGTTACAAGGTGACATGGAGACACAATGTAAGACTGCACTGAAAAAAAAAAAAAAAAAACAATCACCAGTGTGAGTACAAGCTAAAATTGAAGTCATTTTGCAGAATGAATTGCTCCAACATAGCTCGCGGTCCGGTATTATTGCAAGTAATACGCACTTAGCTCTCCAAGCCGTGGACAGAACACAGGCAGGAAATTACACGTGCGTTGCTTCTAACGTGGAAGGCGACGGAATATCTAACGACGTACATTTGAACGTCATGTGTAAGTAGTAAAAAAATACGCACTTTGTATTCTTAAATCACAAATACTTTCAAACGAGTTTATTTTTCACTTATTAAAAACGATTTGATCTCTTTGACTTTGAAAATATATTCAACATGTAAAATTCCATAATGATGATTTTTTTATGAATTAAAACACTGTTTTTTCCACTTTTGTATATAAATACTTGTAGACAAATACTGGATTTTACCCATTACGGGTTAATCATTTTAATGCTTACACCTAATCTTAATAATAGATGGCGCTAGTGTAGATTTAACAAAAAATGTGTAGTGTTTCTCAACAAAGTAGCATATATACATCTTTCAAAAGTTTGTCAGACGTGGTGGTCGTAAGAAGGGCGGAATGGGGAATGTTGTTAACATAAAGCGATCGCTCAACCCCAAACAATGACAGGTCATAAGTCCTGTAAGCGCCTCGACCACCATATTCTGTTTCCAAAAAAAAAAAACAATTTACACATTCGTCTCCGTTGAGATACAATTAATCCTTAAATAAAAGTGTTTTAATTCATAAAAAAATCGTCATATTTGACATTAACAACATTAAGAAACTATCAAGCAATTTCTCTGCATGAGTAAGCAGAGGGAATAAAACTCCACACTAATCCACCTCTCTAGTATCCTCCACATTCATACAGAAATTCATACACATATAGATTCTTCCGATTTTTTACATGGTCTTGTGACTAGTTTAACTATAACAACAAACAACACACCATTTCGCAGTTTCCCTGGAAGCTTAGGCAGAGAGAATGGAACGCCACACTACTTCACAGTGACATGTTTCTCTAGGTTCCATCATATTCATACAGCAAGACATACACGGACGTAGATTCTTCCGACTTCTAGCATGGCCGACATTGACTCAGTTTTTTTCGACTCCCTACTCAATTCATATCTTTAATGCATACTTTCCTAAACAATTTTGTTCATCTACGCGTTCCATATATCCACACCAACCCATTGTTCCTTTCATTATTTTGTAATTACAATCTCTTCCGCTCTATATTTCTTCATGGTCAGTGGCGGTATTCCCATAGAAGCCTAGAAGCCCGGCTTGCGTAAGAAATTTTGAATCAAATCCGCCAAATTTAAGTTATCATGCCCCCGCATAAACCAACAACTTACCAAATCACCTTCCAACAATGTTCACTTCAGACGTAAGAGAAATAGCTACAAGAGCTGAACCTCTGTAAACCAGAAGAGGTTTGATTCAAAATTTCTTACGCAAGCTGAACTTCTGGGCTTCTATGGGAGTTCCGCCACTGTTCATGGTATCAGCATTTGATATTTAGATATATATCTGTTTACCACAAATACGCTTGAGAGATCTAATCTCCACCTCATTCATTCTCCTCTCACCCTTCTTTTGCCTAATCCATGCTTCCCTTCTATACATAAACGTTGAAACCAGAGATCCATCATTTTCTTTCATAGATAAATTATTGTTTCCAATTACCACTTTAAAAGTTCCATTTACTGTGTAACACTCACCAACACAACCGATGATATTCAAGTGATACAATAAACAATCAAATAAGAATAAAAACGCCTGTTTTCTAGAAGTTTTATTAAATTTTATGAAATTTATGCGTTTGCTAAGAAGCATTATCAAATGTTTTCTCACATTTGATCATGCTTTAAATAAACACGTGATTCACATAAAAATAAAACTAGAAAACCGACGTTTTAATTCGCATATATTATTTAATATGGAGTTTTAGACAATAGAATTTTATTGAGTCAATATATATATTTTTAAAGTCAAAGCACGAATTAGTTTTTACGTCTTCTTTATAAAAAAAATCTTTTGTTGGGTATCAATTTCTATAATTGTTGTTCGTCTTCGAAAATCAGATCATTTCATTCATATTATTCATAATCCATTTCATTACCTTGGCATCTAATACTTTCCGTTGTGATGTGGAACAATCTATTTTTCTTTTTCAGAAAGATTCTCTATCACAAAAGTTCGTTTCAAAATAGGAAAATGCACTGTGTGAATAAAAGACAAAACAATTAATCGTACACTAGTTAATTGTTAATACAATAACAATAAACCGATTTATGTTTTAACCTAAATAATTTTAACACAGGATGTCCCAAAAATAATGCGCACTGTAAATAAACAACACTATAAAATAATACATTTTAAAATATAGGTGAAGGGACATTTTTCAACTGGGGTTATCTAAGCATAATAAACTATTATTTGAATAAAATAATTACATTTGGTAGAACAACACTTAATTTCACTTAACACAGACTTCGGTTTTAATATATTTTTATCAATGTACACAATTTAAACAAAAAAATAAATCAAAGTGGTCATATATGGTATATAATATAGTTAAAGGGGGTGGAGTCATGTATAAAGGTGGAGGAGGCATATAATTAGGATTGAGAAGAGGGGAGATGTAACGGGAACTTTCGAACTAATTTATTAGGACATCCTATGTTAAATTGTATGTTTATGATCTAATTGATCGTTTTTACTTGAGACAATATATACATGACTAGTACAATACTGACTGAAATATTGACTATTATTTTAAGAACAAAAATAATTATATACTTCTGAACGGATGAAGTAAATATTTTATAGATACATATGACGTCGATCTATTCTAATTATTTTATATAAAATGAAGATTTTATACGACACAATGTTTTTCGTGTTTTTTTATATATTATATATACATACACGATTTATTTAAAATATCCTAAATTATTGATTTTTTTTTTAACAAATTAAGAACCCCACATAAATTAAGTATCGACTATAATAATAGGGAAAAAGTATTTTGAACGCCGAATGAAGCACGCGATAACAAAAATTCACAAATTAATTGCCCTTACTCATTTTTTTCAATTTGATGCTATTTTAGACAAACCGTTTTGCCTGGAAAACCAGAAAAAGGTATTCGGTCTCGTTAAAGGCGAAAAGGCTACGATAAATTGTTCTGTTGATGCTTACCCAACACCAGTGACTTTTAAGTGGGCATTCAACAATACGGCTGAGACTCGAGAGCTGCAAGGGGTAATGTATTTTATAATAAGCACTATTTTATCGTAGAATTTGTGGCAACCCTAAACGCCAAACGATTTCTTGATCATAAATGGAACAATGTTGTGACATCATTATATGTACAATGTGATGTGACTTGTGAAAGATTTATGGAATGTTATAAATTTGTAGACATATTTTTAATCTGCAACTTAATATAATATCATCGCTTTGACTACCACCCCGAAGGTTCCGGGTTCGATTCCCGGCGATGGCAGTGTGATTGCCACACTGTCTTGGGTCTGGTGAAGAATTTACGTGGCAATAAAATGGCGATAGATTAGCTACCTATCACATGTCGTGAGAATCTTCTAATATTATCTATCAAAACAACATGTTCCAGATAAATAAACATAGTGGGTAAATTGATTCATACAATGATTTTTAAGTTCGAAACGTTTTATTAAACTTTGATATCTTTTGATTTTTATTAAAAAGACAATTGTTTATTATTCATTTAAAATACACTTCTAATTATTTTCATTATTATTTTATCTTTGTTTTAATTTTTGTTGTTTAGATTTTTTATTTTGTTTTTAGGTTCGCAATAGGGGCCGAAAAAAGAAACTGTTGTTAAAGAATAATATGGTTGGCATTAATAATTCATTCAAATCTATTAATTACTAAGTTTACTCATAATTTAAAAAAAAAAATTAAACAATATTTTGAATAATTAAATCTAGTTTTGCGTTTATTTCTATAGGCACTAGTTTCGCCAGGGTAGCTGGCATCAACATTATGTTGCTGCCAGCGAGCCTGGAGAAACCGGTCGCTTTCGAAATAAACACAATAAGAGAATTTATTAAAAAACATGGTTTTATTTAATTTAAAATGAACTTCCTTTAAGGGAGTTCAGTAAAAACATCACATTATTTATTTACTAATTAAATCAAAATTACTTATTTAAAAAAATTAAATATTTTCTCTTCTAAAATTATTATGTTATTACAATTATTAGGAAAAGATTAAAAAAAAGAATTTTTACTTCTAACACAATATTATATATAATACCGTAGTATTTTTTAAACTTTTATTTGGATGTTTAATTTTTTTCATCTTGTGTCCAATTTTTTAAATTTATTTTTAGAGTTGTTATTGTTTTAAGAAACCGTAAACTTTACTTAATTTCAAATTTAAGTCTTCGATAACTGATTTTGATTATTGTAACGAAAGTTTAAATAAATATGATTGAGACTCGTACTAAGATAATTGTTTGATGACTTAACTAAGGCCTTAAAATACACATTATATTGAAAAAGGAATTGATTAATATTTATGAAATCAATACAAGTTAAATTTTTAAATATTTATTTATATGACAGAAGCTTTAGTAGTCTTATTAAATTCTTGAATACCAAATAGTCATAGCATTATGTTGTTTGTTTTATTTGTTTTCCAGTTTTATATAATTTTGTCAAAGACAGTATTTAATTTACATATTCTGTGAGATAAGGGTGAGATTATGAAACATTGCATCAGACAGAAGTATAACGTTAATTATTTTGGTTTTAAATTTTTTTCGTAAACAAGCACGTTTATATTTTTATTTATTATATTTGATCCTATATGAAGAGCTTGATTTAGCAGATTAAAACAACAATATTACACATTTAAAAATAGCATAACAATAATAAAATTATTTTTATTAATAGAACCTTTTTTTTAATAAGTTTAATCTTCTTCTTTATTTTATGTCATTCATTACTTTTTTATTTATTTCGTCTGTGTTCTGAATGCAATACAAATGAGAGTATTATGAATCAATTAGTCATTATGATGTATTAGATATGCATATGTTTTTGTACCCTTAGATTGGATATTTAAAACGAACCAACAGGGAAGAATGGCCATAAAATTATATTAAGAAGGTTTAATGCGATTATAACTCAAAAAGTTCCAATGAGAAGATAACATTAAAGATTTATCATTATAGATCATATAACGATTTTTTAAATATGATGTAGACACTATATACGAAATAAGTTCTTAAATGTTTCCAATTTGATATAATATTATAAGAATATAGTCAAGCACGTGTAACCAATTTGATACAATATTGTCAGAATATAATCAAGCGCGTGTAATCAATTTAATATAATATTGTGAGAATATAATAAAGCACGTGTAATTAATTTAATATACAACAATATTATGAGAATGTAGTTAAGCACGTCTTTAACTTAAGCAATGTTTATAATATCATCGTTAACTACAGAAACTCATTTTAATCATAACTGTGAGTGGGATAATTTCGGTTACACATAAACACGAGTTTTTCGATTCACATAACTGTTATAATTTTGTAGCTACCTTTGAATGATGAAAAACACTCCACGAGTGCGCTTTTACATTTCACACCCCAAACCGACGTCGATTTCGGTACTGTTCTATGTTGGGGAGTGAACTTATCCGGAAAACAGAAAGAACCCTGCGTATTCCACATCATACCGGGAGGTAAGCCCGACCCACCCTACAACTGCACCGTTCTTAACCAGACCATGGATTCACTGGACGTGGAGTGTCTTGGAGGTAAATATCCGATTTCATTATTTTTAAAACTTGCGTTATATTTTAACTTTATATGTTTAATTGTTAAATTGTTTGCAAATGTGGATTGAATTGGCTTATTTAAAGCGATTATATTAACTTTTTTTTTTGAATGACTTATTATTATTATTCACACCACTTTATTTCATCTTTAAAACTACCAACCGGATCTTTGTATAGTTGAGAAAACAAATAGTTTGTTTGTTTTCTCACTTAGACGAAGCTCCAGTAAAGGCAAAATTGGTAAAAAATAAATAAATAAAATATTGTTGACTTTATTTTCCAATTTTTATTTTCAAACTGTCGTATTTACATTGTTTTTATTTTATTTAATAATGTTTGTTTTATTTAAATTGTATTCTGGTTAACTAGCTAGAAAATAAATTACATAAAAATCTCTTTTCTATTAGCAATCACTAGTGTTATGGATAAATATTTTAATATCTTTAAAAATAAAATATTTTCACAACACTTTTTACAAAATTATTTCAAAACAAATGATCATACTGTAAGGACGTATGTATATTTTGAAATACATTTAAAAAAAGTGCAAAATATTGTTGAAAAGTGATAACAATTTTTTTGAAAACACGTTAATTACAAAAAATAAAAGTGCCAACTGATTTTTAAAGTAACACCAATGTAGTTTAAAAGGCAATAAAATAATTAGATAGTTAATAAATAGAAAATCTTTCTATTTATAAGATTGTCAATGAATAAGGCAAAACATCATCTCGAGTCGGAGTAAGCACGGGCCAATATAAAGCAGCAAGTTATTTGTTTCTCTTTACTTCTTCTAAATTTCTTTGCTCAGAGTAAATAAAAAAGGGTGCTCAGCAAACACCGGAAATATTCATTAAAAGCAATCGTTTCCTTTTATTTTCCATGGAACTGTTTTTGAAAGGAAGAAAGATCTGAAGTAAACAAAAATGTATAATTGGCTAACTTTTGTCCCGTTTAAAATTTGATTGGAAACGTCATTTACTTTATTTGGACAATCTAAATCAATTTTAAAATTACAATTCAAATTGAATAAAACGCCTTATTTTAAGTGTGTGAGAGACACAGCGAAAATGTTTAATTTAACATAAACAATAAATAAACCTGTTTAAGTGTAAAATAAATCAATTCAAATAAAAAAATCTACACGTAATGTTTATTCATAGCTTATTGGTTATACACAAATAAACATAAAATTTACACTTTATTAACGGGAGGGTTTTTTTTAAGATCAAAGAAAAAATATTTTATTTACTTGTGAGTTGATTTTAATTACCCCTTAAAGAGAGCGCGGCAAAGCTTGGCACTTCTAGAACACAGAAGCTTAATTAGACATTTAAATATACTTTGGAAATTGAAATATAACGTTGTTTATTATCCACTTAAATATTTAATAACAATACATGTTTCGGAGGAGACCTCCATCTTCAGGTGTAAGTATATAACAAAAAAACTAAACAAACCATTTATAAACTTATTGAAAGCTTTAACACTGTGGAATTTCATAAGAAAACACTTAGGAAATTGAAAATAACTTTGTTTATATTTACAAAATATTTAAAACAATAATAATATTATCTATGCAAATATGCCATTTCAAATATGTGTTTTTTTTTCAAATAACAATTTTATTTTATAATATCATTTAATAAATATTTTATATGTTATTACTGTTAAACATTAATTAATAGGTCTTATTGATAAACAATAATTATGAGTATATAAAGGAATTATTCCAGATTATTTTTTTTATAGTATTGTCCCTATCGGAAGTATCGATTATTAAATGCGTTTTTAAAAGTCTTTGTTTAGTTTTTTGTTATATATAGTCGGCTCAAAGGTAAAACTCGTTAAGTGACATTTAAAAAATATATATATTTTTTTGCAATTTCTGTATCAGACTTTTGAATTGTACGTCAGAAAATAATAACCAAGTGTATTTATTAAATTATAACAGTTATTCTTTAATAAAAACACTTTTTGATTATTTTCTGAGGTAGAATTCACAAGTCTGATACAGTAATTGCAAAAAAAAATTAAAATGACACTTAATGAGTTTGAACCGACGATATTAACACCTGAATATAGAGATCTCCTCCGAAACGTGTTGTGTTATATAATATTTAAGTGGATAATAAATAACGTCATTTTTCAATTTATAAAGTGTACTACAATGAAATTCCACGATGTTAGTGCTCTTAACTTTCAATAATGAGATATTTAAAATTTTCCTAAATAATTTTTGATGCGGTTTTTAGTAAACAATTTTAACTACCTTTATTACGATCATATGATCTTAATTTATAAACAATCAATCATACTAAAATATATATTAATATTCAGTTGTGTATACGTACAATTCTAGAAAAATCTAATAATAAATTAGAATTTTCTACTAACTTTACCTTTTTTTATCAATAGTTAATTTCAAAAATAAGGCATTAATTATATTTTAAAACTTTTTTTTCGATTACTAAACGCCTTTTACAATCGACTATTATACATTCGAGCAATCATTCCAATATTTTTATTTAAGTTATGCCCTTGTACACGTAAGTGAAAAAATGCATAACAGGAAACGGTATAGTTATTGAAGCGTTAAGGGCTCGAAAGTATCGTAAGGCTTAAAGATTTAAAGTAGCTCATCAGCCATTACAATACTAGTCATATAGATTCGCGAAAATACGAGTATAATTGGTTAAGTGATTATAGCGATCAAGACAAGAAAGTATCAAAACTGGTTTGCAGAAAAGTGATATTTTCGAGTCTTTAACGCTTAATGCCTTTTTTTACTCACGTGTACAAAAAGGCATAACTTTGAAAAAATGTCATCATTTTAGTGATTGCTCGAATGTATAATAGTCGATTGGAAAAGGTGTTCAGTAGTCGAAAAAAAAGTTTAAAAGTATATTTAATACTTAATTTTTTAATTTAACTATTGATAAAAAAAGGTAAAGTTAGTAGAAAATTGTAATTTATTCTAAAAATTTTCTAGATCGGTCACATATACACCAACGAACAAAAATTACATATTTTTTGTATGATTGATTGATTATTAATTAAGATCATATGATCGTAATAAAGATAATTCAAAATTCTTACTAAAACCGCATCGTAAATTATTTACGAAAATTTCAGTAGTTGTTGAAATATAAAAAGTAGTTAGTAGTTGAAACATAAAAATAAGGATAAAAAATAAAAAAATAATAATTATTTTAATTTATTTCAAATTATCAACAAAACCGTTATTATCTTATAATCAGTTTGTTTACACTGCTTTATATTTTAATACTGCGTTGCAATTTTGAACAAGTTATTTTGAGCGAGTGAGGCGAAAGCGAAAAAAAAAAATTAATGCGTATTGTTCTATTATTAATAAAACGCGTTACTATTGTTTTTTTTTAATCATTTTTAAAATATTATTATTGATTTTATATTTTCTGTTTTTATTTATCTACAATGAGTTTTCCATACATTAGGATTCGACGGCGGACAAATTCAACTGTATGTGATGGAAGTCTACGAACAAAAGACAGATTATTTGCACGCTAATGTATCGTCCACTGGACCGCACTTGGTTGTAAATGGCCTGAAACCAGGTCTTGATCTGTATCTGGAGATCTATGCAGCAAATAGCCGAGGAAAGAGCGAAAAAGCAACGATGGAAAGTTTTACCCTCAAGAATACGGAAATAATCCCCAGTAAGTCATCGGCCGCATTATTTGAACAATTCTTGATACATTTTATTACAAATTTTTTTTAATCCAAGTTTTGATTTTTTTTAAATCTTTTTAAAATTTTCCAAAATATCGAATAGTATAACGAAATCTAAATCCAAAAAATATGTCAATTTGTTAGTAGCATGTAGAATCGGTATAGTAAATATTACGAGGAAATATCGTTCATGCAGGTTTGATCTTCTTTAAATGTATATAAGGTTTCTTCGTTTACATTTAAATTTAGTTTATTTAAAAAATAATATAATAACCTGAAAGATTTCGATTAGAATCAAATTATTGGTACGCGATGCTGTATTTAATATTAAAACAGAAAGATGAACCAAGAATAGTTTGAATGTATTATACAAATATTCACAATTACGTAATTTCATTATAATGAATCCTTCAGTCCCCCTGATTCGCATTAATAGAATTGGACTTGTAGCTAGTTTCCTCTATAAAAAATATTTGTTGTAACAAAAATGACGCGGAATCATTTATAATATTGTTGGAAAAACAATTCTACGTTATAGTGACGTTTATGGGTTCTCCAAGACGTCAAAGTGTGAAGTTAACTTTATGTTCATAATTGTGTATTGTTTTAGAACCCGATGATAACCCGATCAGACACAAAACGGTAATTGCGGTGGTCGTTGTAATTCTCGTGATCCTATTTTTGTTGGTGGCTGCGATTGTTGGGGTTGTTAAATACACAAATAGAACCAGCGAGCCGGAAGAGGACTTTTGTCCTTCCCCACCCCCACCACCCAGCAAGGACAAGGTCTCGGTCCACCTCGCGAACAGCGAGACAGACAGCCTGTACGGAGACAAGAACCCAGACGTGATCCGCTTCAACAAAGGTAAGAAAACCCATCACTAGTTAAAATAATAACTTTTACAAATCTACGTTACAATGATGTTTACGCGTTCTCCAAGACCAATTAACTCTTTTTTATGGATTAATTGTATCTCAATAGAGACGAAGATGTAAATTGTTTTTTGGAAACAGAATATGGTGGTCAAGGCGTTTACAGGACTTATGACCTATCATTGATTGGGTTAAGCGATCGCTTTATGTTAACAACATTCCCCATTCCGCTCTTTTTACGACCACCACATTTGACAAATTTTTGGAAGATGTATATATGCCACCATGTTGAGAAACACTTCACATTTTTTAGTACAATCAACACAAGTGCCATCCATTAAGATTAGATGTAAGCATTAAGCAGAAAATCTTTATTAATGCAATGTGAAAGGCTATGCAATTATCTTACATTGTTAGATAACGCCAGAAGATGGCTCTCTAATATTTATGCTTTTAACTTGGACCAGTTTTTTTTATACACCATTTTGAATGTAGACAAATTGACTCTATATAAACTATTAAATGATAACTTCTTAAATCTAGACTTTTATGGTTAGTAACAATGTGTTTTTTTGGTATCTTGGATTTACCCGTGTAACTCGACTTCCTCAACTGACATTCCGGAGATCGTTGCAGTTGTTGAAACGTCGGTCGAGGAAAATAAGTTATTAAGATAAGTTAGATATACCCGAGACTCGAGAATACTTTCGTATGAACCACTTAATTTGTGGTTTGGCATTATTAAATATAATTTTGATACACTTGAAAATTTATATTTACACCACTTTATTATATTAAAAAACCAACCGGTTTTGCTTCCGGTGGAGCTTCATCAGCGGTACAAAAGACACTTAATATAAAATCAGAGAACAGCACAATACATATATAAAAATAAAATTACCATCTCGCCTTCTCCCCGGAGGGGTAGCTAGAAAGAATAGACCGCCACACTGTTATCTTGCCTCCTCTCTATTTATACATTGCATCATACATGCACGTCGATTTCTTCGACTCCTCACATGACCGACATAATGATATATAAAAAAAGAAATATCAAATGGAGGGGTAAAGAGGGATAAGGAAAAGTGTGAATGAGGTCAATTAGTATGCTAGAACGGTAAGTCATGATCATTAAAGAATAATGGATATTAGATCACTAAAAAGAATGTACGGGAAAACAATGTATGATAGAATACCTTACGAAGAAGTTAGAAATGAATATACGGCGGATAATTGCGTACTTAATAAAATTGATAATGGGTCACTAAAAGATTTAAATGGAATTGTTATAAATGTTTGTTAAAAAGAAGTCGAGAAAGGCGTGACCAAGTTAATCAACTAACAATTGACAATAGAACAATCGATGAAGTGTCACGGTGTGTGAACGTAGAAGACGCGCGAGAAATATGAAAGGGATATCAGGATATAACAGTGTGGCAGTCCGTGGTCTCTGCCTACCCCTCCAAGGAAACGGCGTGCGTGGGAAACGGTTAAATATTTAGTTAGTTCAGTTGTATAAATTATCAACTGGATTCTTGAACCGACTTTTATATACAAAATAACGATGTTTCAAGACAAGATTTTTTTCATAGCGTTAAAAGTGGTTAAGTGGGTGTAAATCGCAAATATAAAAATTCATTCCGGGAAATGCTCGGCCTTTCCGACCAACCTTTGAAGGGTGCTCAACTCAAACGTATAAAGAAATGTATTTATTTCTTCAAGCTAAATACCATTCAAATGCAATCTCGCGAGTTTGTTACGAAATCGCCAAATGATTTCGTTTACTTGGAAACATTTAACTGAATACTTAAGTTCGACGTGGAAGTTAACACAAAGGTCACGCGGAGTGAAACGAAGTTTCAACAAGGAAAAAGAAACTAATGCTATACAAACACTACAGGTTGATGGACGGGCGCTCTTAGTGCGGGGATGTCGGATTTAACGTAGCAAATATACTAATCGACACTTACATTATACAATAAATAATAAAGTTACTTCTACTAAATGGATTACAGCTTATATTAATAGTTAAAAACAAGTTACAATATCATTAGATAAACAATTATTTTGGCAGAAAAACTATGATTCTGATAGATAATAAAATAATAGAACAATCGATGCATTTCAAGTACTTAGGTGTTGATATATCAAGCAGCAGTGACCTTTACGAAGAAGTAAGTGATCTAACAAACAGGGCCACCGTTGTGGCTGGCTGCTTGAAAATTGTTGTTTGGAAAAAAAAATACGCTAAAGAAGAACAAAATACAAACCCACAAGACACGCATACGTCCTTTTATGTAATATGGAATAGAAACGAGGGCTGACACCATCAGAAGAAAAAGACTCCTAAGAACCACATAAATGAAGACTCTCCGATCCGTTGCGGGAACGACACCCAGAGACAGGGTAAGAAATTGGGAATTAAGAAAGATCTGCAATGTGGAAGAAGTCGTGCGATATGGAAGACTAATAAGACGCTACTGGAGAGATCACGTGGAAAGAGCATGTTCTGATGATAAATATAGCCTCAAATAAAGTACCAACAAGAAATCGACCTCCAGAAAGACCACCCAAAAGATGGCGAGACAGTTGGACAGGAACTAGCTCCGAGAAATGACAGGACGCAGTACTAAATAAAGCAGAAGAAGAAGTAGAAGACTATGATACTTCAACATTATTAACTTTTTAATTTGAAACACGGTTATAATATCACAATTTATTATTTCAATTTTTATAAAATGGTCGCAACAGCTATTTCGTCAATCAATATTGGCAAAATCAGGTGTTATAATCAACTTATTAAAAGCAACACGTGATTATTTCAACAATGTTGGAAATTGTTAAAACATTGTTTTAACAATAATGAGTTTTAAATCCCAATTGGCGTTAAACATAAACGCCAGTGTATGTGCAAAGGTGCAAAGTTATTGACAATAAAGTGTATATAATTTAGTTCAAACTTCACCCTGAAAGTGTCAATAGTGGTACATGAAATATGTTAGAGTAAACAGTTTTATTTTATTTTTCTTTGTTTATCATTGAAATCACTTAGCTTCTTTATAATAACCAGCATTCAATTATATTTAGTACATAATCATGTCAAATGTTGGTCATTTTTTTTTACCTATTAATAATTTTTTTTTTTAATCATATTTGTAATCACATCACTAGCGTTATATAATAGAGAATCAAATAGGGTCATTAGAGTTCGATTTCTATTACGTAATAATTCAAGCAACCAATATGTGATTATGACTGGCTCTATACAAATTAGCCAAATTATTATTATTATGTAATTATTATTGGAAATTTGTTTTTAGAACCATTTTTTATTTCGAAATAGTGATGTAATAATTGATTCTCTTCTTTTGCTTTTAATTGTAAAGATATTGTATGCAAAAGGTAAATTTAATGTTAAAAGTTGTAAAACCAAATCCAATTAGTTTGAGAAGTGTTCAAAATTAATTAAAATGAATATAAAATATATTTAAGTGATAGTGTATTATACGGCAATGAAAAATGCTGTTTCGCTCCGCCCAGGACAGAGTAGCTTTCTCCCAAATGGTTGTCAACTTCAGGGGGACCCAGCAGGACACATTTATTTTTATTTTATTTATTTATTTATTTAGGGTAACATACAGCGATATCAATAACATATATATATAAAAGAAACATTCAGAATAATTAAAATAAGGCCAATTACATGCTACCACAGATTAAAAATAATAGTTAACAATCAACAAATGATAGTGAGAAACATTGAAGTTAAACTAAGACAAAATAAGGTATACATAATATTTAAGAGTTAAAATACTTATAGTACTGGAAATAAAAATTAAATTAAGATAAAATAAAATAAAAAGTAATATGCAAGTATTATAATATCATGTTACATCGTGGTCACATCCGCGCCGAAATGTTGCTCCGATCACTTTTTTAAAATTTCGCTCGCTCAAATGAAAGACGTCAATGTCTCCAAAATGTTTGTTGTAGATATCACAAATTCGATACAGTGCCGCGCTCAGAGCGTAATTTGTGCGATAAACAGGAAGGTGGAAAACTTGGTTCGCGGTGTGTCTCGTGCGAGACATGGGGGTATTGAGTGACAATTTGCTGAGAAGTTCAGAATTGTCAATTTTAAAATGAATTATTTTATGAAGTAACATCATATCATGAAGAGTACGTCTATTTTCAAGAGAGTCCAAGAAGTGAAAAATTAGGGCAGATTTGTAATCAGAGAATGACTTGCACATTTTAAAATTAATATGTTTAATAAACATTTTTTGTACTCTTTCAATGCGTTGGATATGTGCCGCATAATAAGGAGACCAAACGGGAGATATATATTCAAGGCGTGAGCGAACCATGGTTGTAAATAATACTTTAAGGGCAGTGATATTTTGGAAAGGTTTGCATGTGCGTAGTATAAATCCCAACGTTCTGAGAGATTTGTCCACCATGTCATCAATATGACTAACGAAAGTGAGTTTAGGGTCGATTGTGACTCCAAGATCTCTCACGCGGTCTGAATCGGATATTATGGAACCATTGATGGAGTACACATGTTTGTGAGGGTTCATTTTACGCGTCAGTGAAAGCTTATGACATTTGTTTGCATTTATGGATAATTTATTTAGTATACAGTAATGAGAGAGTCTGTCAAGATCTGACTGGAGTCGAAGGCAGTCAGAAGTGTCTGAAACCTTCAGAAAGACCTTCATATCATCAGCAAAAAGGAGATGCTTGGAGTGGAGAAAGCAGTTGCCAATGTCGTGTATATATAGGATGAAGAAAAGAGGTCCTAGATGGGAGCCCTGGGGAACCCCGGAAGGTATTCCCACGAAGTTTGATTTAAAGCCACCAGTCACTACTGCTTGCCTACGATTTTTTATATAGGAGTTCATCCATCTAAGGAGATCACCGTGAATTCCTAGTCCACTCAATTTAGCCAAAAGTACATTGTGGTTTACTCTATCGAAAGCTTTGGCATAGTCAGTATATATGACATCAGTCTGGAGTCCGCGGTGCATGTTCGATATAGCATAATCTGTAAATGGTATCAAATTTGATAGGACAGATTTATTACGGAGAAAACCATGTTGTTGTTCGCTCAAAATACATTTAAGAGAAGGATATAGATTGTCATATATAATACGCTCGAAGATCTTACTTATGGTAGATAGAATGGAGATAGGGCGATAGTTTTCAATGTCGTTTTTGGATCCTGATTTGTGAACTGGAGTTATTAAGGCTTCTTTCCATTTATCTGGAAAGCAGCCTTCAGACAGAGAACGAGTGAATATAATGGAAAGTGGTTCAGAGAGCGATTTAGCACAGTTGGACAGATATATTGGTGGTATTCCATCGCTTCCAGCACCTTTGTTGATATCAACGGCTGATAAGTATCTGGCGAGTGTAGGTCTGTCAGTGGGGAAGCCAGCGATAGTATTGATGATAGAGGACTCGCAGGGATTGGGGGTGACAGGGGTGGTTTCGTCAACAAAGACGGATTGAAAGTAATTTGAAAATGCATTGCAGATATTATTACCACCGCATATTGAAATACTTCCACCAACACACATTGTCTTAGGAAGAGAATTATTATTCTTACGCTAACTTTTAACATAATTCCAAAAGTATTTCGGATTATTCGCAATATTCAGCTCTGTAGAATGAATGTATTGAGACAAGCACTCCCTGGCCATGCGTTTCTGGCGGGTTCTCAGCAATGAGAAGGTATAATAGTCAAGAGGATTTTTGTACCTTGTGAATCGTTTATGATACTTGATCTTCTCTTTTGTGAGTTTAATTAGAGGAGTATTATACCAGAGTGGAAAATTGGCACTGTTCTTGAAGTGCTTAAGAGGTACGAATTGGTCGATTGAGCTGTGCAACACGTCATAAAAAGCATCCACAGCGGTGTTAAGAGGAGATGTGGATAAAATGTTGGTCCAGTCAACGCCAGATAAGAAATTATTTATTAATTCGTAGTTTCCCTTTTTGAAAAGGTAAACACTGCGTTGGGATTCGCGCAACGAATGAAGAGATCCCGACGATAGAATAAAATCAATGGCTGGATGATGAGAGTCTTCGGGTACAAGTGGAGAAGCTGAGTGAGATATTCCAGACACACGATATGTGTTACTGAGTATTAAATCAAGGGTGCGATTAAGAGAGTTTTTAACTGAGTTAAACTGGTGAAGACCTAGTAAGGATATGTAATCGACGAAGGTACCTGAACAAGCGGAAGAGAAGTTTGAGGGAAGAAGGGGTTGGTTGCTCGCGCTATGGGACCAGTGAATGTCTGCCATATTGAAATCACCCAAAATAAGAAAATCTTCATCAGGTCGATCTGTGACAAGCTTGGAGAGTAGTGCTAGAAAACTTTCAACATATTTAGTATAATTTGAACCTTTGGGTATATAAACGCAAGTAATGTTTAGATTTGCGGGAAGGCCACTTGTACCGCGAGACAATGATATCCAAATGGATTCAGCCTCACATGTCCATTCTGGTCGGGCTCGAGCATTTAGGTGAGACAAACATGCCAGGAGCACACCTCCACCACGCGAGCCACGATCACATCGCCAAACATCGTACCTAGCATCGAACAGTTCGCTAGACGCAATGTCAGGACCCAGCCATGTTTCAGTGAGAGCCAATATTGAGTGGTCGCTGGTTGCAGAATTGAAATAAAATACATCGGTTTTAGTGCGCAAACCTCTTGTGTTCTGTAAGTAAACATTAAGGAGCTCGCCAATGTAGGTAATCGATATAGACAATTAAGCGATCACATAATAATGGAGACATATCAACGCAGATGATGACCAGTAAAATAAAAAGATAAAAAGATGAAAAAACTAACATTAAAAGGAAAGGGCAAAAAAGATTATGATTATTGTAATTAAACAATGCTTTTTTCGATGCACTGCATCGACCTGATAGCGAGTGCCGGAGAACCGTCACTCTTCCGGACAAATACCGTACCCCCCCTCGTCCAGGTGTAGCGAAACCCCCTCTCCTTGCATCTTAGACGCGCCGTAAGGTGCAATTTTTTGTTACGCAAGGAGAGGTGCTCGTTGATGAAGATAGGCACGGATGTGCCCGGGATCCCCAGATCTCCAGTCGATAGACCACGCCTCTTTCTAATTGTGGCAACAAGAGTGTCTTTAATCATCCTGCTCATGAACTTTACCACAATGGGCTTTGGTCGACCGGATACTACAGACTTTGGAGCGACTCTCATAGCAAAGTCAATGTCCCGTGCCTCTAGACCAACGCCCAACTTTTTGGCAATGTTTAGCACCACGTCGACCAGGCACTCGTTTGCTCGTTCGGGAAGTCCAGTTATTTCGATGTTCGATTGGCGAGCACGCTGGTCACCATCGTCAGCCCTGCGCTCCAGCTCCTCAATTTTATTAGAAAGAGCCGTCACGGCGCTTTCCAGCGTGTCAACCTTCTTCATTCTTCCATCGAGAGCAGTAATTTTCTTTTCGAACTCCTCAAAACGTCCGTCGATGAACCCCAGGGACTGGCTAAAGGATAGCATCTCCTCCTTTATGGCTTTGATATCCGTCTTCATGGAGGACATGCTTCTCAGTTCCGCTCTGATGGCACGAAGCTCAGTCAAGATACCAGTCTCCGTGGCGGATGAACTACTTCCAGCAGGCTGGGGAGTGGTAATCACACTGTCCTTCTTGGGTGGCGCCATTTCAGAGTTTTTTTAACTATTAGTTTGTTGATCGTGAGATAATAAAAAATAATAAAATAAATAACAACTACGAGTAAAAACGTCTATGGTCCGCCTATGTATGTCCCCGGTCACAAGTTTGACGTTTGGAAAAAAAAAAACACAACAGTGGTGGGTAGGCAGAAAATAAACATCAGCACTCGCGATCTTTAAGACAGTCAAGCTCCTGTGATCAAAAAGCAAACGTTTCACAAACGTGTGTGGCACAACACGAAGGCACAGCGAACAAAACGAGTATAATATGCCGGTCTATAAGATAGCCGTTCCACAATAGTTCCACAATCAAGACGGAGCGTCACACAAGCGAACTGTCAAAATCAGTTGTTGGTATAGTACACATAAATAAGAAGAAGATAAACATTGTATTTTATAATGAAAAGGAAAAAAAAACTATATGAAAATATTTTAAAATCTCTTTAAATAAAAGTTTACATAATAAAAAAGCATTTCATTAAAATATTATTTGTCATTAAAAAAATCTAATCGATGGACAGGAAATACAGTGTCATTAACTCAGGTACGTAAATTTGGAACCCGTTAGATTATCGCTAAATTGGATATTTTCCAAGCATGGCAAAATACGCCATTCCCATAAATTATTGTATAATAAAACTTCTAGAAAACAGATATTTTCATTTGAATAAATAACCTTATATTTAGATTAACACAATTTTTCAAGAAAAATTTAATAATGTTTTGTCAAGTTGTATTTATTTTGAACACAGCTAATAGAGTTTTGCAACATTTGATTTAATTAAAACGAATGAAAACGTCTGTTTTATAGACATTTTCAAATGTGTCATAACTGAGAAAAACGTGCACTTCTCATAAATCTAATAAAACTTTTAAAAAACAGACGTTTTCATTCAAATCAAATCTTTAATATTGAGTTTTACATTGTAATTCAAGAAATAAAAAGTAAATAAAGTAGAATATGGAAATTTTCTGTAATTACCATATTCTACTTTATTTACTAGTGTTTATAAACTGCAATGAGTTGAAGTTTCGTCACATTTGATAATGCGTCAGAAGGGCGAAACATGTCATTCCCATAAAATATAATAAAACTTCTAGATAACTGATGTTTTCATTCATATTAATAACCATTAAGTAAGTTTAAAACCTTTATAAAACACGATCTCTTTATAACCTTGTATTTTTAAATTCGTTTTCCAGAATTTTTATAATATTTTATGGAAATGATGGTTTGCCTTAATAAGGCATCATCATTTGTTATATAATATAAAAAAGAAAGCACTAGAAAGACAAAACCTGCCACTCTTATAAAATATAATAAGACTGAATTGAAAACAGACTTTTTTTTACAAAATATAATAATAATTAAATAAAACGATGTTTTTTAACTACTTCCACTTTTGTCTTTATTTAGACAGCGACCGGTTTCGCCAGGCTCGCTGGCATCGACAGACTGATAACACTATTGTAAACTTAGTCCTTTATATACATACAGATCAGGGGTGGTAAACATGATGTTTACCATTTTTATTAACATTTTCTGATCTGTCAACATTTTCTGATCTGATCTGTATGTATATAAAGGAATAAGTTTACCATTAACATTTTCTGATCTGTATGTATATAAAGGACTAAGTTTACCAGTCTGTCGATGCCAGCGAGCCTGGCGAAACCGGTCGCTGTCTAAATAAAGACAAAAGTGGAAGTAGTTAAAAAATATCGTTTTATTTAATTATTATTTAAAATGAACTTCCATCAAGAGATTTCAGTAAAATCATTTGATTATCTAACAAAATATAATTTGCAAAAAAAACATTAGTTTTTTTTAAGTTTCATTATATGTTATGGTAGTGACTGTTGACTTGATATGATATCATCTATTGTTGTATTATACATATGCCATAGAAAGACGAAAAATGCCACTCTCATATTTTCGACGTACAATACAACATTTAGAAAACGGACGTTTTCAACAATATTTATTATACGTGTATTATTTGTTTAACATAATTGTTACAAAAACAATGAATAGGATATTATGTATTAGATTTTTAGTTATTTATTTTTTATTAAAACTGTCTTTGAAAAAAAATATTTAAGATTATAATTTAAATATTAATTGCTATGATTTTTTATTGTAATTCTCTTTTTGTACACTATTTTAATACACATGTACTGAAAAATTAAATTGTAAACCTATGTTTTATTTCACTTTGTTGAATTATTAGGTGTTATTATTTTGCATGCATTGTTTTCAATTCTAATTTTGTTGGTTTTTGTTTTTTTCTTATATTTTCGGTTTCTGTGTCGTTTGGATTTTTGGACTCTTTGGACATGTTTTCCTCGCCGTAACTCCCGCGGCAGGCACGTTTCATCGCGAACCCGCTTTTCCAGAGTCCGACTTCCAGACAGAGACCGTGATGCTGGGCACCGATCTCGAGGAGTGGAATCTGCCGCCTCCGCCCATGGCCATCGCCAACGTGCCGGTCGCCTCTCACATTTGCGGCTTCAACGTGAGTTTCCATTTAATTATACCTGTATACTCGAACTCTACAATTTTTAGTATGTATTTGGGTTTTAAGGAGTTGTGCATATTTGAATAATTATTAGAAAACACTGATTTGAAAAAAATATTTCAGTGTTTCACACAAACAAAATTTCAGAAGGGACTTACATAAAACGAAAATACAATGATTTTAAAACTTTATGACAATTGAGATATTTTTTCTCTTGAAAATATCTTCTTCAAGTGCCCTATCGGATCCCCCCAACGTTGGCGATCACCTCGTCGAACCTGTCCTTGTCCTGCGCCGCTCGGAAAGCTCTTCCACAATTCGGATGCCGGTCCACTTCCCTCACGTTTCGCAGCCAGAACATTTGTCTCCTTCCGGGCCCTTGGCGTTCCTCAATTTTCTCCTCCAATATCAGTTGGAGAAGGTGGTACTTTTTCCCACGCAGTATATGACCCAGATGTGAGATTTTTCGAGCCTTGATAGTTGATAACAGTTCCCTGTCAACTCTAGCTCGCCTCAGGACTTCGGTATTGGTAACCATTTCTGTCCAGGGAACTCTGAGCATTCGGCGATAGAGCCACATTTCAAATGCTTGTCTGTCTGCTTGATAATATAACGAGTATGAATGAGAATTTATCATATTTAATTTAATAAAATTGTCAGGATTTTTTTATCTATTCTCTACCTAACTACCGCGTTGTCTCCCCGAGGGGTGGATGGAATAATGGAACGCCACATTATTTATTCCTGAAATACTTCACGTATATATATAATAACACACTTTCGTATGTAACAATACTTGATTCAAATAGAGTGTTATTCCAAAAAAAATATGGACAAAAATATGTTTTTTTCAGTTTTAATATAATAATATTTTAAAAACATTGTATTTTCACAACACCTTATTGCACTTTTCATAAACAAGTTTCAAGTCAAGAAAAAAAAATTAAATACTTGTTTCATGAAAAACAGTTTCGTGATTTTGTTTAGATTTGCAAATATCAGCAAATATTGTTGCGTGGTCCGCAGAACCAGAGCCTCCAGTGCGGCGAACTGCGCGTGAAGCACCCCCAGTTCGAGTTCCCGTCCGAGGTACACAGCGTCAAGATGCAGCCGATGATGTACGGCCACATGGACTACGCGGGCTGCCTGGACTCCGCCGTGTCCATCCGCCCTGTCCGCGAGGTGGTCACGGTGCGCACCCCGCTCATGTGCCCCTCCCAGGAGAGCTGCGTGTAGATCCACCACTACCAGACACGTCTTCAGGACTCCCGCAAGGGACCCCTGCAAGACCTAAATACAATACGAACGCGGCATTAACCACAAAGACTTTACCTGCATACATAGTACCCTATTGTGACTCCGAAGTAGTACCAATTGTAAATATTATAACATTAAAAAATGTGTGTGAAAATGTTTAACATTTCTATATTAAACATACATTTAAAACTAGGATTATTCCATTAACCCCTTAACGAGTCATATGTTTTACCCTTTGTAACAATCGTATTACTTCATTTAATACGAGTGGATCAATCGAACCTATTAAGAATTGCATTTATAAATTTGTAGTTGTAAAGATTTTTTATTGAATGCAAAAACACAACTGAAACCCCGGTGTTCCAATTCGCGTTAAGGGGTTATACTCAAAATGATTTTCATTCCAAATGAGAAATATTGTAACCGATTTTAATCAATTTATATTTTTTTTTAATTAACACCGATATTTACGAATTATTAAATGTTTGTGTATTTTTTTTTAGAATAAAAAAAAATAATAGACGGTCGAGTCTGAAAGCGTTAAGTAATATTAATTTAAATTGGGTATTTTTATTATTTTAAAATCGTTTCCTACAGAGAGTCAATATTGACCGGTTTCCAAAAACCACAATTAATTTATTTTATGAGATGAAATCAATAAGTAATAAGTGTACATATTATTAAACATATAATAGTTAGTTAAGGGCGAATGCTATATAAATCAATGTTGTTGTTATTGTTTACCTACTTCTGAGTCGCAAAAGAGCAAAACTTCTTTTGAATGATTGCATTCTGTGAGGGGGCCTTGAATTATTCACGCCCATAAGCCAAATGGCGGGAAATTGTTTCAATATTAAACAAATGAAAATCAACATATATTGTTTAACAATACTAATTTAAACTGAATTCTATTATTATATAAAAATAACCCAATGTTTTAATATTGTGTAACCGACACAGAGTATTAAACCATAATATAAGAGAAATTAACTGTTTAATCATTCTATTACTAAAACACTGTGTTTTACATTAATTTAAGATGATATATGTGTTTAGAAATTATTCAATAGAAATACAATGTTATTAATCCCATTTATATTAGTGTTTATGTGTATTAAATGCAGTTTGTTGCGAATTGATCCTGCGATTATTGGGGGTCCAGTTATCTCAAGAGATCACGTTGGAAGGAAGATTAACAAAATGTTTGTATGTAATATTTGATGTTGACATAACCCCCGAGCTTAACAGATAATAGTACATAAGAATATTAAATTTAAATTAACGAAACAATTTTTCGTCATCCGAATCAATTGATTAACAATTAATAAAAGAAAAATATTTAACAAAAACCGATGAATGCGAACCATCCGCGAATATTGTACGAAATTTAATGTTATTTGGAGAGGAAAGGAATGAAAGACATTTAAGATATATATGTACATTATTTAGATCATGGATGTATGAGTGAGTATGGAAAATGAATTGTTAAGTTATCGGAGTTTGACGTATGTATTATATTTTAAGTGATGAGTGAGAAAAAGTATCGAGTGAATAGTGTGCAAGAGAAGAATGGAAAATAAACATATTACTAAACTAGGCTTATATTGATACATATTATATAAATAACATTTTAATATTACAGTAGATAGAAATGATTTGAATCGTGTCATATAACAGTGCAATGGACATTTTGTCATTTGACGGATCAATTGTCATTTGAAAGATCAATCGTCATGTGACAGATTAATTATCAGCGAGTCAATGGGTATTCTTATATTTAGTAATTTAAATTATTTTATAATCCAAAACCCTATTTTCTTACTTTACATCCTGATTATGTAATTTGTTTATTTGTTTAATATATGTGTGACATATCAGTTATTGTAATGGCAAACATAAATATCCAATAAATTAATCAATCAAGAATACACGTGTTTTATTTTTTCATAATAAAAACATTAATGACAATAATAAGGCGCATAAGGCGTTTTACGTTTTTTAAATTATTACAAGAGGCATTAACTGTGAAAGTGTAGGTATCATTAATATTTCCCTTAATGTAATCAAAATAGTCCACGCGATACAGGGCGGAGTCACCCAATGTCATAATTATAAATAAATACAATTCACTATATAAATAAAGTCATTGACATCATCCACCGGGTAGCAACTCTAAATTGTCAATGGAAAAGTCACGTACCTAGAAGCTTGGACAAAAAATGGACAAGATTACTGCTAACTTGGAGACTATAGACGGTAAAGAAAAGTGCAGGGCGACCGCAACAAACTACGGTGGAAGGATGACCTTAACGGACATGTCGGAATAACCTAGATGCAGTCTGCACAAGGCGGAGTGACAAGAAATAAATAGAAGAGGCTTTTGTCTTGAAGTGGACTGGAATAGGCTGAAGAAGGAGAAGATTTAAAGATTTCAATACTCTAAATTATGACACACTTGTATGTTTTTAATTAGTCTCTGATTTTCGATAAAAATACATTAATAATAAGACGTATATCAATGTGTAAATATTTATTTTGTTACTATATTATATACATATTAAAGATGACGGAAATAATTTGTACTATATAAACAGTAACATAAGGGAAGATTAAACAAATATTGCCATATCAAAACAACCCTTGAAAAAAGAATGAACCAACGCAAAACACTTACGTGTATTAGAGTAGTAACCATAATAATACTATATTTCAGGAGCCATAAATTCTGCAGACGCGAGCACATAATACAAATCTAACATTTACTGTTTTTTTAGTAAAGCAATACGAATAAAATAAAGACAATTAATAATGAAAAATGCCGAGATTCAACAAAAACTTCAAGTTAAAACTTAGATTTTTAGTTGGTTTGTCCGTATGGAAGGGATGAATCTAAAAAAACTGAAAACAAACAATTTGAAATAGATTTCATAGAAGACGCTGGAAAACATGACATATCCTGCATAAAACACTAGTCAAATATTCGGCAATCGCGCCAATCTACGATCATCTGGATACGACAAATGGAAGCAGCGAAACCCAGCAGGTAAATGTAAGAGAATGTGGATATTACGCTCTATAATTATGGTAAGGTAGTTTTTATCACAGACCCTTTTATTTTTTCAAAAACCTAATTTGAAAATAAATATATTTGATTTTAAACAGTGTTATGATGGTAATACTACAATTAAAACAAGGGATTAATTTTTTCCACTGTACTGTTTTTACTATCACTCGTTTTCTGTCCAATTAAAAGTTTTTGTAATGCAATTTTAAAAATATAATGTAAAAAAAGTACCTATTAACAATATAAATGGAACTAGAAAAAGAGAAAGACCGAGAAAAACGTGGCACAATCAAATATTGAATATCGGCCACGTGCTGAGAAGTAGACTTGCATATATGACACGTTATATGAATGTTTGGAAGCGAGAGAAGGATGTCAAGAAAGAAAATTGTGGCAGACCATTCTGTTTGCCTACCTCTTCAGGAAGACGGCGTAATGGTTAGTTAGTTTTTTTTTAATGTAGTTCGTTATCCCGTTATTGAAGAAGAATTAATTATTCAAAACTGATAAGTGGAAACACTTATTCTAAAACCCATACGTGGAAAATAAATTCATAAGTGGAAGAAAAAGATCATAAATATATGTTATATTTAGTGAACGTTTAAAACCATTGAGTACCGCCTGATACAAAAAATATTCAAAATAAATAAATACATCATCATCAGCCGTCGGTCATCCACTGCTGAATGTAGGCCTCTCCCAAAGCCCGCCACCGCCCCCTATCCATTGTCGCTCCCATCCATCCTTGTCCAGCAATCCTCTTCAGATCGTCGGTCCAGCGGGCAGGGGGACGTCCAACTCTACGGAATCCTGTACGCGGTCTCCACTCCAGAACCCGTCTTCCCCGATAGTTATGGCCAGCCCACCGCCACTTCAGTCCGCCTATCCGTAGAGCCACCTCAGATACAAATAAATACGATATGCAAAAAATACCAAATAATAACTTATATTAATTTCTCCCGTATAAATCATCTGGAACATCTCAGAGAGAAAGTCTACTGTTACAGGTAAGATATTTTATTTGAATAACTTTTTAAAAACATTGTATTTATACAACACATTTTCGCATCTTTCACAAACATGTTTCGGGATATTCATTTCTTCAGTGTGTGAATTAATGAATTTTAACCATGCACTGAACTCAATTCATACACTGAAAAAGGGAAGTCAGTATCACGAAACATGTTTACGAAAGGTCCAAAAAAAGTGTTTTGAAAATACAATGTTTTCAAAAAGTTATTCAAATGTGAATCCACAATACAAAGTGATGGCGAATATAGAAGGAATATATTTTAAATTGAAGGAATGACCGCTAATAAAAATAATTTAATCCAGTTGACGAAATGAAGGTAGCGTGATCTTAAAATTAAATCAAATGAATGTGAAGTGAAAACAATTTTGGCTGGAGGGCTTCGTTAGCACAATACCCCTTAAGTCTGTTTCATCATTGAATAAACAGACTGTATATTTATCTCTCGTTAGAACTTCGAAAACTAATTACTTCAAATTCTTTTAATGAACTTCCTTTCATTATTATTTATTGAAAGCACTTAACTTTAATTATCTGAAAATACTATTCGTTTCGCCCAAATGGCGATCTGGTAGTGATCTTGGAATAATTTATAGTAAAGGTAAATTGTTTTGAAATCAAATGTTTAAATAAGGTCAAAAGCAATTGTTTAAATTAAATTATTATGAAAGCAATAAATACTATTATTTTGTAAACTCTTGATATGTATTCTCCATAAAAAAATTATGAAGATGATGAAAAAAATATCTATAAACATAACTGCCAAAAAACATACGTTTTACGGGGGTTAAAAGCACAATGAGCACCAAAGTGCTCGTGACACTAAGTGTACACTGACCATCACTTTCACTTCAAACTCTTAGTTAAAGACTTACCGTGAGGCCCTCGGGAACGCTTTGTCAGAAGGATAATTAAGATTCAGATGATATTATATTAACACTCGCTGCACGGTGATAATTGCCGAGTGGCCAGTGACGCGCAAGTTCACTCCTGTCGCAATTGTCGCACAGGTATGTACATATGTTGCGTGTTCACTTGCACTTATATTAATTTTTTTCCATATTTAATTCATCACAAAACGTAATTTTACAGCTAATTATTATAATTTATCTTGAACTTTTTGTGTTATATAATTTTAAAACACATATCTTTAGCTGTAATACTCATAGTCTCATGTGCTATTTGTTTTAAACTGTACTAGTATTTCAACAAACCACCTGAAGATAAGAGTATTTAACTCCTAGATTTGACATACAATTTTGAAACACCACGTTACAAACAGACAGTATAAAAACTCTACGTGTCCCGACTAGAGAGAGAGGAAAATATTGAACATTATCCTAAGGATTTCTCCTTATGTGATGTCGATTCTCTTGTCAGACGGACGGCAACAGAATTGAGAATGTCCAAGAATGCCCAATCCATAACCAAATCGCAGAGCTAAAAATAAGAATTGGACTAAGCTGGGGAGCTTTCGGAAACATGAGTTACATCCTTAAAAACCGATCAACCTGAAACGAAAAGTCTCTGAAGCCTGCGTTCTGCCAGTTGGTACTTATGGTCTTGAAACTGTTACACTGTCCAAACAAAGTGCCGAGAAACTACGAGTGACTCAAAAAGCCATGGAAAGAGCCATGTTAGGAATAAACCTAAGAGACAGAGTCAGAAACGATAAGGTGAGAGAAAAAACAAAGGTCACTGATATCATTCACCGGGTGGCGACACTAAAATGGCAATGGGCAGGTCACATAGCCAGAAGCTCAGATGAAAAGTGGACAAGAAGACTACTGCCTTGGAGACCATAGACGGCAAAGAGAAGTGAAGGGCGACCGCAACTACGGTGGAAGGATGATCTGAACAGATACGTCGGAATAACCTGGATACAGTCTACACAGGACAGAGTGACATGGAAGCGAATGTGGGAGGCCTTTTTCCAGGAGTTGACGAGAATAGGCTGAGGAAGAAGAAGAAGAGAGAAAGATGTGGTTATCAGCTGTCCTTCCATCATTTAGGTCTTCCACGAGGACGAGTCCCGTGAGGCTGATTAGGCATTGCAGCATAATGGAGACTGATGCTGTTATTTTTTTAGACATGACCGTACCAATCCCTCCGTTGCTATCTAATCCATCTTATAATATCCTTAGCCTCATATTTATCTCATATTCTGATATTCCAAACGCTATCTTGTGCCTGATATCATCTTTGTGTGCAATTGTTATATGGTAAAATGCATAGTATCTAAATAGAAATTGCATAGTTTGCATATTTACATTACTTCTCAACCAAAACATATATTTGTTTAAAACTTGGTGGTGGTCTAGAGTATAAAACGCTAAACTCCTGATTTAGGGTATTTTAGTTTTTTCGTAGTATTTATGTGTATATCTGAGTATACCTTTATATGATTTATTTTGCTTTACAATAAACAAATCATCCTCTACTGTTTCTTTCTAACTGATTTCTATGTTTCGACATGTCTATTTTTTAGATATCCAACGCAAATACTTAAATAACTAATCATCACTAGTTTAGATAGAGGGGTAGGCATGAAAAGGAGAGTAGAGCATGGTAGGCATAGAGAATGGACCACCATACTCATATTTCTCTACATTCATACATAGTAACATGCACGTTCGTCAATTTATCCGATTTCGAATGTGGTCGCCTTTAAGTATTTGATTAATTTGGTCATGCTATGTTTTTCTTGATCTTCCACGACTTCTCTTTCAACTCACACTGCTTGTAAACAAAATTTAAACTATCATTTTTTCCTCCATTCGTTTCATATGTCGAAACCATCTAAGAGATATTTTTTTAAGGGATTCTTCTAAAAAAATACCCTTATACACTTAGTTATATATAGGTGTTTTTTTAGAGGTAGACAAATTTAAAAAAAAAGATATTAAAATAATATTAATTTCGATGATATCGACTTTATTCAATAGATAAATTTATGCCATTATTGTTTCAATATAATTTTGGGCATATAAGCGCCACGGCTAGCTCGAATGAAGCGCAATCGTGAAGTGCGATTTTCGAGCAACTGGGAAAAATGGCAAAACGTATTGATTACAAATCAACTATCAAATTGTTAAATTAACAGTCTGTAGAAACAATGTTGCCTGTTTAAAAACCAAACCTCTAAAAAAAATCATCATATAATAATGATAATACACTTTATACTATACAATAATACGAAAATAGTTATATTATGATTTTTTTTTCGTAATACATTTTAAATTGTGCAAAAAATGTGCACTCGTTACGTAGTACAAAAATACCCTCGCGAAATTCACGACAGAAATGAACTAGTGCGTTACTGGTTGCTCCATCACCGTGCGGTAAGTGTTAAAACAAACGTTAACTTTTCGAATGATACTCAAACCAATTTAATCTCAAACAAGTATGCTGCTAGTTAACAGAATTATCAGCACCAGCTGGTGTTTTTTCGCCTCATAAAAGTATCACACGCCTGGTTAGTGCTTGGGAATATATAGTTTTTAGCTTCAATAGCGGAATAAAGCTAGTCGAAGTAATGGCCGATGCTAGGTAAATTCACAGCTCATTGAAAACATTAAACTAACTCTGTCCCCACATGGATCCAAGTTCCAACCAAAGAAATACAATATATCTAGAGATAGCGTTTACGTCCAAAAGTGAAGCCAATATGTGGCTTTCAACATCTGTGATATAATTTCAAATGTATTTGTGAATCATATTGTAAGAACAAAACATCTCTTAAGAGTAGCAAAAATGATAACATCGCTTCATTTGATAATGTCTTAGACTGGCAAAACATGTCATTCCCATAAATTATTATATATTGTAATAGTATTTCTAGAAAACAGATGTTTTGGTTCGTTAAGTCCATTAACTTCAGATAGCTTTCTAGGAGTTACTCACGCTCAGGCTAATAGATGGACTCCTTTAATTACACTGTTTGGCAAAACAAAAAATTCTGCCCCTGACACCATTTGTGCTGATTCTTATGTAAAATGACCTCTTAAATCCGAATATGATCTCAGTTTTTACCCATCACCTACGGTTTTTGGGGATGGCCCCCCACCTATTTTTATCACTTTTCCATAATTTGGAGGGATGAAAAGGATAATTTTAGCCTTTACATTTCAAAAGTTCTAAAACATATACATTTGTAGCAAGAATGTATATTTAAGGAGGAGAGGGGTATTTGCCTTCTAAAAAAATTTTTTTTTTCTCAATTTTTTAAACTTATTTCTACCTATTCTAGAAAACGGTGGGTGATGGGGGAAAACTTGGGTCACTTTCGGAATAAGGAAATTATTTTACATAAGAATCAGCAGAAATGGTGTCAGGGTTATTATAAAAACTTAAGGGATCACCTCAAGGGCGCATTAAGACGTGTTTTAAATCTAAAAATTTAATTGTGACCGCTTAAAAAGCGATCGGCTTAAAAGTATAGTAGAATATTATCACAAAACTATAGTGATTTATTAAAAAGAGTCAGCTCACCTTGCTGAGCGGAACTGTTCGGCTCAGATCCCTTAAGTGATTCATTTTGCTCATCCCTGCTTGGAGGTATTACACTTAAGGGATCTGAGCTGAACAGTTCAGCTCAGCAAAGTGAGCTGACTCTTTTTAATAAATCACTATACTTTTGTGATAATATTCTACTGTACTTCCGACCGATCGCTTTTTAAGTCATGTCACAATTTAGATTTTTAGATTTAAAACACGTCTTAATGCGCCCTTGAGGTGCTTACATCACAAAAACGGCGCTTTAAAAGTTAGCATATAACTAACTAACTAACCAAAACGCCATTTCCCCGGAGGGGTAGGCAGAGAGGATGGATCGCCACACTAGCCTGTCCTGGCATACCTCTAGAGCTTCCTCTACATCCAAACATCGTACCATGCACGCACGTCGATTGTTCCGACTTCGAATGTGGCCGCCTTTTAGTAATTGATTAATTTGGTCATGCCATGTTTTCCTCGGTCGTCCTCGGCTTCTTTTCCCACTCACGCTGCTTGTGTACAACTTTTTAACCATTCTACTCTCATCCATTAGTTCCATATGTCCGAACCATCTCAGGGATCCTTTTTTAATTTTATTCATGATGCAGTCATCGACCTTACATTTTTTTCTTATTTCATCGTTCGGTATTCTATCATACAACATTTTCCCGTACATTCTTCTTAGTGATCTCATTTCTACGGCGTTTATCCTGCTTTCATCCTTCTTTTGCCAGCTCTAAGCTACACTCCCATACATGAGGGTTGGCACTAGAACTCCATTGTGTACTGCCATCTTTGCTTCTGTGGATATATTTCTATTTGCAGTAATGACAGTTCAACAAACAATACACAAAATTTGTTTTGTTATCATCTAGTGCAGTGATGCAGTGAGTTTTGATGGATACAATGCGAAACTACAAATATTCGTATTACATATGAATGGTTTTAATTCAAAATGTTAATGTTCCGTCATTTGTCCGTTCAGCAAAATTGTTCCTCCAAAGGCAGAGGAATAATGGTAATGAACTGAACCATTGCTTGCATATTTGAACTAAACTCGGGACTACTATTTGACTGCAGTTTCCTTTAAATGTGTTCATTATCCGAATTCTTGCCGCTGCGCTGGCGAAGGTGAATTGAATATGAATGCCCGGGCTGTCCCGCGCCGCAACACGGACCCGGGCCGGACGAGCGCGCAATTTGGAACACCCGTAATATTAACGACTCTTGCTCGATTCGCAATTCCGTGGTAATTTTTACTTCCATCGCTATAGTCCTTTTTATTAAAGGCGGGCCACACTGTGATAAACATCGGTTTCCACCAACGAGCCAGACTAGAAGAAACATAAAATTTGTCTTGTATAGGGCTTCTATCTCATTCTACGCCGGGTAAAATAATGCGAGGAAGAGAGATAAACGTACCATGTTTGTTGAATAGTTTGAAAGGATAACCGTATGCAGAAACATCCGCGGTTTAACTCATGGTTTACTAAAATCGACGTTTTTACTACGTCTAGAACATGGTTTAAGTTTGAGTAATAACATTCAGTATACAAATTTTGGTTTCAAACCAGCTTGTTTATCACAGTGTGGCCCGCCTTTTAATGTGACAAGAATAACGCTAAATAAATATTTAATATTTAAGTTATTAAATATGGCAATTAGAATTATGTGTATGATAGAGTGCCGAATGAAAATATAAGAAGTGAATGCGGTGCGAATGATGGTGTCATGAACAAAATAATGAAAGGATCATTAAGATGGTTTGGACATATTGAAAGAATGAATGAAGAAAGAATGGTAAAAAAATTATATGTTAATGATGTAAATGGAACCAGAAATAGAGGAAGACCGAGGAAAACGTGGCACGATCAAATAAATCAAATATTGAATGTCGGCCATGTGAGGAGTCAGAGAAATCGACGCGCGTGCATGACACGATGTATGAATGTTGAGGAAGCGAGAGAAATATGTCAGGAAAGAAAAATGTGGCAGTCCATTCTTTCTGCCTACCCCTTCGGGGAGACGGCGTGATGGTTAGTTAGTTAGTTAGTTAGAATTATTTCTTCAATATTATTTTTGAGTTCTTGCTGGTTAAGTGCCTAATTACAAAAGTCCGGATCGTCCATGTCAACAAGTGCAAAATTGAAAAAAACATTATGTGTTATTACGTTATGTGCTAAATTAAAAAAAACGGTGGATACGTGGAACATAAAATAAATAGACAATATGTGCACCATCTAAAAAGAACATTTTGTGTTAAATTATTTTTATTTTGTTATTTTATTTTATATCATTGTATTTTATATTATTTGTTTTAGATTTATTTTGTGGGTGTTGGACGATCGAAGTGTGCCCGGGAGATGTCTATTGGTGGCGATGAGGTTCGCAACCCATCACACCGCGTCTCCCGCGGGGCGAAAAGAGAAGTGACATCAGTAAAAGTGTGACAGTTCATTATTTCTGCCTACCCTTTCGGGGAGACGGCGTGATGGTTAGTTAGTTAGTTATATTTTAGTTTTAAAAATTGTGTGTTATTTCTCTTCATCCTCTTCATCTTCTTCGTCTTCAAAATAATGGCTTTATTCCTGGTCCACCTAATACAAGGTGCGGCAGCATGACTTCCTTTTTTTTAATGCGCGCCATTCAATTGGTAGCGGAGCGCTAGTGGTCTCATTCGAGAGGCAAAATTATGAAGTTTTTCCCCAACACAGTATAGTCGGCATCATGCGTTGAAACAGTGAGGAGCGTGCGTTTGCCGTTGAGGCCTATTTTTCGAACGGATGTGGTGCGGCAGCGTTACAGAACGGGGTGCGGTAGCGTTACTTCCTTTTTTCAAAACTTAATAAAACCCATTGTATGAATCCGAAAAATGTTATTGTTTTTTTTTAATGTAGGCATATACCTAAAGTATTTTTTACTTAGTTTCTGAAAATAAAATCAAGTAGGTGACGTTCCCCATTCTGCATATGCTGAGTAAACCGATTTCTGGCGTTTGTTGGCAATTTCTTCCTGGATGTTGGTTTTTAAATAAGGAACCGAGAAAAGTAATGATTGTATGACGTTCTATTATTTTTGCCTATTCCTTTGCGGAAACGGTACGTTTGTTTTATCATATAATATCTATCTTGATTTTTAAACTTTTTTTATAAAGACAATAATTTTTATCTTTTAGAAACTCTGAAAGTATTCAACTGAAAATGTGGAAAAAACATGTATTATTAATTTCATTTCATGTAAAACTCAATCCTTTAGCCATTATTGATATTATTATAGAACAAGAACGAAATTGCTAGTGCCATGTTAGGGTTTGCGTCTGGATAGATTTACATATATTAAAAACTTACAGCCAACGCACACTATATTTTGTGTACCCAGACATGCCAGTAAATGTTTTTTGGATACTGCGAGTGGGGAAAAAACATTCTTAACTCTCATACGCCGACACGTGAGCAAATGGATTTGGTATTTCTGTATTTGTTGGAACTTTTCTCATTTCGCTCTCATCAAAACGATTTTGTGACGCGGGAATTTCGCCAGCTTTGACGGATGGCTCCCATAGCACAATAAATATTTACGGAAACGGAGCGTGAGTCTCCGCGTGTAGGTAAATTGGGCCATTTGTCTCGGGAGTGAAAATAAGTATTAAGTGACTCGCGCCATTCACGAAAACTTGCTTTATGTTCCCGCGCTCTTCCGCAGGGATTACGGGAGAGAAATCGTGCTTTAAAATGGTCATTTTTTTTAAAAATGGAACAGAGTCCACTTGATATTTTATCGATTATCTTAACCCCTTTACAACCCAGTTCACAAGAGATAGAAAAAAAGAGGAAGATATTAAAAAGAGTGTCGGTGCTGGGAACAAAATAAATGGCGCTTTCAGAGTCATCACTGCAAATACAAATATGTCCACTAATACAAAGATGGCAGTACATAATGTGTAAATATATGTATATTAATGAAGCTTGGAGCTGGAAGAAAGGATTAAATTATTGTTAATGCCGTAGAAAAAAGATCACTGAGAAGAATGTGCGACTACCAATGGACAAATTGACGAAGAAATATAAGGCAGATGATTGCATAATAAGTAAAATTAAATAAGGATCCATGATATGGTTTGGATATATGGAATAAATAGACGAGAGAAAAATGTTTAAAATGTTGTATGCAAGTAGTGTGAGTAGAAAGAGAAGCGGTGGAAGACCAAAGAGAAAATATGGTCTGACCATATTATTCAAATACTGAGAGGCGGCCACATTCAAGTCGGAAAAATCGACGAGCGTGCATGTTATGATGTATGAATGTAATGGAATATATAGAGGTATATAGAGGAATCTACAGAGGCGTATGACGGTCCATCCTCTCTGCCTCGCACTCTGGGTAAACGGCGTGATGGTTAGTTAGTTTGTTCTTTGACCGCTAAGCTAATGTTGCTCTACACCGCTATATGCGATTTCTGACAAGCCAAGTAAAGCTGGAAATTACAAGGTTGCCAAATATAAAATAAAAATATATTTGATCCCAATTGATGTTAAGCATAAAGGCCAGTAACATTCCACGGGTGCAAAGGAATTGAATGATATAATTTATTTGTATTAAGTGTTTAAAAAGGATGGGCGAGTAGAGAGGGATATTAAAAGAAGGGTTGGGGGAGGCAATAAAAGAATGGTGCAATTAATGTTGTCGAAACGAAAGCCTATCCAAAAAGCGAAAACGGAATGCACACCAATGCATTAAAGAATACCATTGTATTCTTTAATTGATCCTGGAACTGCATAAATTTAATCATGGAACTGTGAAAAGAAGGGTGAAATTATAATTAACACGATAGAAATGAGATCTCTTAGACGTATGTGAAGTAATGCAGTACGAATAAAAGATGTTATGAACATAAATCATGAAAGGATCATTAAGATGGTTTGGTCACATGGAAAGGTGAATGAAGATATAATAGAATGGTTTCGAAAGTACGTTTCAAACGACGTTAATGAAACTCGTGCGTGCACGACACGATGCATAAATGTAGAGAAATATATCAGTTTATCAGTTTATCGGTTTATCAGTAAATTTATTAACTCAAAAGATATTACAAACATAATTACAGTTTAAGGCATCTATTTGAGAAAGGGTAAAGAATCAGGAACGAATGAGAGATGGTTCAACTTTAGGAAGACAAGATACTCTCTAAAGTTAAGAGTATTTTTCTTCTTAACGTACTTTCACTAATATGAACGACGTCGATCTCCGAGGTAATCTTGTTCAGCAAACTGATTGCTCTTCCCACCGGCATTATTAGAGGCAGGTTGGTTCTTGCGGCCAGAAGAAAGAACAATCTATGTTGGCGCTGTCGGAGATATCTGAGGGAACAAAAAGACCTACACCCTCCAGCACGGTTGAGTTTTCAAAATATCCCACAATTAATCTAAATAAATGGGTGATGAGTAACCCGTCTCTCAAAGCTGCAGAGAATTAGACTCTAACATTCCTAAAATAACACTCTGGGATAGAGGTATAGATAGCTACCATACTCTTTCATGTAGAGATACCTCAGCAATTTTTTCTGAACGCTCTCCAGCATAAGAGAATATCTCGCCTCCTAATACTCGCTTTACGGTACTATTTATTCATTATTTATCCACGGTGCTGAACTATTCAGTTTAATATGTGAATATTAAAATATTGTGTTACAGGACTTATGTTTTTAATAAACGTTCTTGTGTAAAATTTTATGAGAAATTTTTAAATGAAATATAGCAATGTTTTTTCCACTTTTTGCAACAGCCTTGTTGACTTGGGCTTATATTTCTTCTCCTTCAACCAGGTCTTTGCCTAGATACCTGAAGGTTCTGACCTGAAGTTTGATTCATTAGGGCCAGGTTACATGTATTGGATGTTTTGGAAATTCTATTTCAATCGATGTCCCCTAAATTGCACTATATAATCTAAAATCTAAAATCCACCACATGGAAAAACAAATACATGGCTATTAAAAGTAAGATGAGAATCGATAAAGGCTGTGATAGATCAATGCTATCATATGGCGTTAAGGCAAGGGCAGACACAGTCAGGAACAAACAAGTTCTGAGGACTTCTGTAAGTTACAAATCAAATCAAATCAAATCAAATCAATTTATTTTCCCAAAAGATATTACAAACAACAATTTTAGTTTAAGTTATCTATTGAGAACAGGTAAATCATAAAAATATATAATACCAGGAACGCATAGAGATGGTCCGAGATTAGGAATACAAGATATTTTCCAAAGTCAAGAGTATTTGTCTTCTGAACGTACTTCCACGAATATGAAAGACGTCGATTCCCGAAGCGATCATGTTCAGCAGTTTGATTGCTCTCCCCACCAGCATCACCAGAGGCAGATTGATTCTGCATGCTGGGAGATAAAACAGTCTGTGCTGACGCTGTCGAAGATAACCATCTGAAACATAAAGATGGATAGCCTCCAAGATAACAGAGTTCTCAAAGAATCCCCTGATAAGTCTGAAGAAATGGGTAAGTGTGCACACATCTCTTCTTATCTGCAAACTATTGGTCCCCAGCATGCCCAAGAGGAATGCAGTGGGATAAAGCCACGGAAAGCTACCAAATTCTCTCATGTAGAGATATCTCAGAAATCTTTTCTTCATAGGGATTCTTGAAAACTCTACCAGTTCGTAGAATAAATCCCAACATTTTCAGTGCAACTCCACATATTCTCTCGATGTGAGCATGGAAAGTCAGTCTACTTTCATAAAAAATGCCAAGATCTTTTATCGTTGAAACACGTTTAAGTTGCTGATTATCCATTGTGTATCTGTAATAAACAGTACGCAATGCTCTCGTAAAAGATAAAATTACGCATTTAGAGATATTGAAATTAATTTGATTGATTTTTTTCCAGCGAACGATATTATTTACATCTGACGAGGATGATAGCAGGCAAAAAACAGAGAGATCGCAAGAGAAATACCAGAATGAGGTTTAGGATATTATAAGATGAAGTAGACAGCGAAAGAGGAACTGACACGGTCATGTACAAGAGGATACCACCTCCCCTATATTGCACTACTTTTATTAAAGGAGCATTTTTTATTATTAGATCAGAGTAATCAGTAATTATTAATAGTTTGAAAAGGGTAGGGCCCCTACTCGATGTATAGACCAGGCCAAAGACGCGTCTTGACATTCGATTAACGAAGAAAAATCTTGTTTATCGAATACTTCTAAAGGATCACGATCCTCCGCAGTAAAGGAAACGACCGCAAGTGATTGTAATTTATTAAGACTTCCATCTGAACATACTCTGTGATCAAAAAAGAAAGTGACATTATCGCTTTAAAATAAATTCAGGGGATCTTTAATTCTGGTAAATCTATTTCTTTTTTTTTTAGATTGGTAGTAATGGCACTGATATCTTTGTCAAATTTCATGTCAATATCTGCATTTCTTGAATAGTGACGCATGTGTTTTGCAAACAACAAAACGTCACATTAGCGATTTTTACAAAGTCTGATTTCGTTTAGTAAAAAAGGTTCATTAAGTTTAGTTTGCGAAATGAAATATCTGCTCCAGAAATGTTGAGAATGGTGCAGAGAGCCTTCGGTAATCAGGTTGAATGAACAAAAAATGTGAGCAAGTGGTACAAACATTTTTAAAAAGGCAGAGAAGGTGTTGAAGACAAAAATCGATTCACAATTAGAGACCTCGTTGATACTTTTCAACAATTCATTTTGAAAGATGTTTTGTGCCTGAAAAGAGCGAAATCTCGTTTGGTGTCAAAAATACTCAATTATTTGGAAAAACAGCATCACATTGAAGTCTGTGAAACAATGCTTTCTGACTATCGCGATAAGATAAATTGCATGATAACTGGAGATTAGATTTGATTATTATTATTCATACAACCCTGAAATACCATGCAAAAGGTGAGTCAAGACCGAAAAGATCGCGCCAAAATCGTTCAAATCAAATCAAATCAGTTTATTTACTCAAAAGACATTACAAACAGAAAAAATGTTTAAGGCATCTATTGAGTACAGGTAAGATATTATACACATACAACATAATACCAGGAATGCATTAGTGATGGTTCGACATTAGGAAGACAAGATACTTTCCGAAGTCAAGAGTATTTGTCCCCCGAACGTACTTTCACTAACATGAAAGACGTCGATTTCCGAGGAGACCGCGTTCAGCAGACTAATTGCTCTTCCTACCGGTATCACCAGAGGCAGATTAGTTCTGGCGGCCGGTAGGTAAAACAATCTGTGCTGTCGCTCTTGGAGATATCTATCGGGGACAAAAAAACCAACACCTCCAGTACGGCCGAGTTCTCGAAGTATACCCTAATTAATTTGAATAAATGGGTTATTAGATGTGCATCTCTTCGAAGCTGTAGAGAATTGGTTGCGAGCATTCCCAAAAGAAATGCCGTGGGATAGAGCCACGGATAACTACCATACTCCCTTATGTTGAGATACCTCAGAATTTTTTTCTGAACCCTCTCCAGCATAACGGAATATCTCGCTCCGTGAGGACTCCATATCACAGAACCACCTTCGAGTCTGCTCCAAACCAATGCGTTATATAGGAAATCAAAGTCATGTTAACAGTTTTCTTCGATTATCGTGGTGTGGTGCATTATGAATTCGTTCCGCGGGCCAAACTGTTAACAAGGAATATTATTTAAGCGTTATGCAACGTTTTCGTGAAGCAATTCGCAAAAAGAGACCAGAATTATGGAGGGACAATTCTTGGTTTTTACACCACCATCTCACATTGCATTAGTGTTTCAAAACCATTTTGCCAAAAACTCAACTAATACCGTTCCACAACCATCATATTCATCTGATTAAACACCGTTTGACTTCTGGCTATTCACTAAAAATAGGGACCGCTCCAGAAACACTGTTTTGACACGATTGAAGTGAGAAAAACCGAATCGCTGCGCGCTTTAAAGGCCGTTCCGAAAACAGCTTTAACAATTGTTTCGAGGATTGGAAAAAACGTTGGCATAAGTATATTGTATCGGGAGGGGAAAGTTTTGAAGGCGATGAAAGCGAGATTTAGGAGAATGAATAATGATTTAAAATGGTATTAACAATTTCACCTTATTTTTTAATCACATTCCATTTTCTTTTTCTTTTCTTCTATGTTCGCCATACTTTGTGTTTTAGATGTTTTGTATTTTTCTTTTTCTTTTGTATATACTTTGTATACAACACAATTTTTTTAAACAAATTAAAATTAAATATCAAATACGTTTCGGACAACCCGGTCCTTCCTAAGTGATATTATAAAGATATTTAAAATATTATAAAATTGTTTACAAATATGATCAGCTTTGACATATCAGTTTTGACTGTCAAAACTTATCATATTTGTAAACAATTTTAAAATATTTAAAATATCTATATAATATCAATGAGGAAGGACTGGGTTGTCCGAAACATGTTTGATATTTAATTTTAATTTGTTTAAAAATTTTGAGTTGTATACAAAGTATATAAAAAAGAAAAAGATATATTTTTAAATTCCTTTAAAGCAGATTTAATTCAATTTTATTTCCATTATGGTGGTTCATATTATTGGTCAATTATTTGAATTTATTTTTAAGATGAAATGTGATAAAATAATTTGTACAACGCTGCAAAGTTTCAAATCGATTATTTTTTCATGGAAACAAGTTTTCTAGAAGAAATTGGATCTGCCACGATGCGAGACTTTCAAGAGTTTTACTGGTAAAAGTATAAAATATGAAAATCTATTAACTAGTCCGGGCTTCAGTACCCGGGCTGGTTCCTATTTAAACATGTTTCCAACAAACATTACAATCTTCTCTTGTGGTTATTGCTTTGGCCATTTTATACGTAATTAATAAACGCCTCTCCGGACCGCCAGATGTCGACGGTAAAAAGTACCCCTATCGTATCGGAGGGTAGTAGCTACCGGTGTAATTCAGTTACATTAAACGGGGGCAATGTTTGTTTTTAATTAAAGCATTACCAAACCAGGTGTTTCGGTTATTAGAGGGAAGAAAAAGCTTCGCAAACATTCGAGACCCGCTAGGAATAATGTGAGCGGCCCTCCATCTGGATCTGCTCGTCTCTGTTCGGATGCAACAATACAGGGGACGTGAATCGGACACACCCAACAGGGCCAATTAAAAAAAGTAAGTATAAATTTAAATACTTAAAAATATTTGAAAAAAATACATAATTGAAAATATTTTTTTTTCATTATATTTAATTTTTGATACAAAAAAGAAACATTATACATCTACAACACAAAGTTAAAGCGAATATAGAAGAATTTCAAAAATATTGTATTTAAACATTAAAGCACTACAGAAAACATAAAATCGAACTTAATTTTACATTTCAATTAAATGAAACGATTATTTTTAAGCACAACAAAAACAACAAACCATCTCGCCGTTTCCCCGCAGGAGTAGGCAGAGAGAATGGACCGCCACCTACTCTATACTGACATACCTCTCTAGTTTCCTCCACATTCATACAGCGAGTCATACACGCACGTCGATTCTTCCGGCTTCTGACATGACCAACTTTTTAAATTTGATTAATTTGGTCATGCCATGTTTTTCTCGGTCTACCTCAACTCCGTGCTCCATTTACATCGCTAACGTATACTTTTAACTATTCTTTCTTCACCCATGCGCTCCATATGTCCGAACCAACCCACTAAGAATGAACAGAAATATTATTTACAATAAATAAATAAAATTCTTGTTTTTCATCACGGTGTATTTTCAGTGTGTTTTACAAAGTTATAAGATTGTAGTTCCAAAATCCTTATTCAAATCGATTGTTCTTTTAAAACTTTGATTAACAATTATGTTTATTTTATCATGAATAACTATGTTTAAAAAAATATACAAAAATACAGATATTAGAGGATGTATGGCGTATTTTTAGCACCACAAAACCAAGACCCACCAGCTAAAGAAAGGTTACCTCTACAGAGAATCCCCGCAGAATGAAACAGGAAACCATACAAGCAAATTTGTCGAAACCACTCCAGTAAAGTTTGCCGAAACCACTCCGATAAAGTTAGGAGTGATCTGACAATGTACAATTAGAAGTATATCAGTCACTTCCTCTCATATCATTTCTTCATAGTCTTCGGTGGTTTGATGACATCGTTGGACCAGTCCAATACGAATTTGGAAGCCATTTTGTTCCAAAGCACGACATAAAGAGCGAGAATGTGGTCATGTAAAACGTTGCTGTGTTTTTAATATAATTTCGCTAACGAAACCAAGGTTCAATTTCAAATAACAATTACTTCGTAATTCGGAGCGGACATCGCATTATGTCTTCCAGGATTTGAGCCGAGTAGGATTTTTCCGAAATCATTAATTAGGCAGATTAACCCTCGGACTAAGAGCTCCATTCCCCTTCATTGCTCGAGCTACGTTTCCCTTGAGCAATGTAATTTTTATACTGTATACATTATTTGAATTCCTTTACATACTTCGTGAACAATGAAGCGTGTATATTTGAAGCTTAAGGTAATGCTCTTTTCTTAGAAATGTTTAATTGAACGATTATCCAATTAATCATTAATCGCTTTATAAAAAAATATTTTTAATTTGATCGCCAATATTGGTCGGACTTGAAACAGCTCTAGAAGAAGAAGAAAAAATAATCAAAAATAAAAACAAATAGTCCATTGTTTTGGCCGAAACACTATGATACCTTAACATTTTAAAAATTAACAAACTATGTTTCTTGTATCACAATTGTATTTTATTTTACGCGAAAGCTGTTTCATCAACCTATGTTGACATCATCAGGTGTTACAATCACATATAAAATGTGAAGTTTTAGTAATTTTTCATAAAGGTAACACATTAAGGTAAATGTTTGAAAAATCAGGACAATTTGACATTTCATATATTATTTAATACCTGATGATGTCAACATAGTTTGATGAAACAGCTGTCGTGTAAAATAAAATACAATTGTGTTATTTAATTTATCAGTTTAAAAATAAAAACTTAGAAAAATGTTTGTTACTTCAATTATCAAACATGTTCATATGATGTTCTCTGTAACACATTATTCATCAGTTTGTTTCCATCCATTGCTGGACGTAAGCCTCTCCAACCCCACGCCATCCCTCTCGGTCTCTCGCCAGTGTTTTCTAGGCCCTTCCTGCTGTCTGCACAATATCTTCGCTCCAGCTGGTAGCCTGTCTGCCGACACTTCTTCGGCCCAACCTTGGATTCAGTAACCCTCTAGCTCCATCTTCCATAATCCCGTCGGCATATATGCCCAGCCCATTGCCACTTCATCCTTGCAATGCGTATCCCTATGTCGGTGACCCTGGTGCGTCTTCATACTACGTTGGGTATATGGTCTCTAAGCGAGATACCCAACATCGATATTTCCATGGCCCGTTGTGCATCTGAAATAAGTGCATTGTTTCTTTAGTTAACGTCCATGTCTCACATCCATAGGTTACCATAGATAACACACACTGCTCCAGGGCTTTCGTTTTCAAATTCTGTGGCATTTCCGACTTGGAAATGTTGCCCAGCCTTCCGAATGCAGACCAAACGAGCTCTTTCTCCTATCTATCTCTTTGACTTGACTCCCTCTTTCAAATGTCAACAGATTGTCAAGGTACACATATTCATCCACCACTTCAACATTTTATTGTGGATTTAAATGTCTTCAATTTGTGTGTTGGTCATTATTTTTGACTTTTTCATATTCATTTGAAGGCCAATTATTTGAGATGATTCATTGAAAATTTCCAGCATTTCTCTGAGTTTGTTAGGAATTACGTTATAAGACATTACTAAGGTATCAATAAATGTAATTCCCGCAGGCATTAACTTTGGCAGGTTAATTGTAAAGCATTGCATTTTGTATAAAATAACACCATTATACTAAAGGGTGAATCAATTAGGCATTCTGGTTCCATTAAATTTTTAATAAGTAGGCTGTTTCAATTGATGTGCGATTGATGGAAATTCAATTGATCAGTCAATAACTTTGACCCAATTTGATCTACAAACGTTTTCAAAAATACTATTTAATTTCAATCTTATCACTTTTTTGGAACATCGCAATATGATTTAATTTAGAATGTTTAATTCTTTCCTCGCGTTTACCATTAATGAGCAACTTATAGAATGATTGTCTATTCCACAATACGGTTATAAACTATTGGTGATTTTTGGTTTTTATATATAATGGTTTGAATATTCATTTAAATATACTTTACGATTCACTAAAGTTTCTAAAGTATCAAATAATACTATATAACTAAAAGTGGCAGAAACGAAAACTGTACGCTTCATTGTAGGCAAAAACTCTCAGAGTTCGGAACAGAAATAAGACTGATAGATGGACCAGAAATTGGCAGCAAGATATTACCAGGGAGGCCGCCAAAGAGATGAAAGGACGACCTTTGTAGCCGAGTGGTAAGTTCTTTGACTACCACCCCGAAGGTCTCGGGTTCGATTCCCGGCAATGGCAGTGTGATTGTTACACTGTTTTTGGTCTTGTGCAGAATTCGCGTGACAATAAAATGGCGATAGATTAGCTACCTATTACATGTCACGATAATCAATATGATAGCTATACCCTTTAAATCGATTTGGCTCGTGCTGTAATGATGTAAAAAGCGATTCAACAAAATAATAATAATAATAATCTCTTCAGCAACTCACCATCAAAGACAGTTCATAAGACCGAGAAAAAGTAGAAGAATAATAATATTGTTAAGAAGTTAATGTAGACAAATATTAATAGTGAATTGTTTTAGATGAGACTAATATTTTTAAAAACATAACTAACTAACTAACTAACTAACCATCACGCCGTCTCCCCGAAGGGGCAGGCAGAAAGAATGGACTGCCACACCTTTCTTTCCTGACATATTTCTCTCGCTTCCTCAACATTCATACATCGTGTCATGCACGCGCGTCAATTTCTCTGACTCCTCACATGGCCGACATTCAATATTTGATTTATTTGATCGTGCCACGTTTTCCTCGGTCTTCCTCTATTTCTGGTTCCATTTACAAGCAATGAGCAACTTATGCGCCGCTCGGAACAGCTCCTACACACTTACTTTACTTTTTTAAAACTTTACTTTTTTAGAAGTTAAAATGTTAAATCTAAATCCTTAATTAAAATCGCTGTGTGTTTTTACCGTAATGAAAAAAACAACCCACGTAAATTTAAAAAATATCCTACGAAGATTTTGTTAATATCTCGAAACAAATAAGTTATGCTATCTTGATTCGTAGAAATATAAATTCTTTAAAAAAAATGCATCAATTCGAATATAAACAATTTTTCAAGCATGTTACTTGGAAACGATGGAAAACCGATAAAAAAAATAAAGCTGAAAGTGTAAAACGAGTCAAAAGAAGCCCCTTTACAGTAACCCTAAACCAAAGTCGATGAGTATGTAAATACCATCGGTGTATAAGGGGTGCGCTAACCATCGTTAAATTAGCCAATTTTATGTTTAAAATTAATACATAAAATATAAATATGGATACTGTACCATTCAATCAAATAGTTTTCAATAATTAATTGAATTCCTTAAAATAAAATAAAGCATTAAAAATGTTTGTTACTTGAAATTATAAATTAAGAAATGGAATAAAATAAACGCTTTATTTAAATTAAAAAAATTAACTAACTAACTAAACATCACGCTATTTCCCCGGAAGAGTTGGCAGAGAAGATGAATCGCCACAATGCTCTGACCTGGCATACCTCTCGGGCTTTCTCTACATTCATACATCGTACCATGAACGCACGTAGATTATTCCGAGATCGAATGTGACCACCTTTTAGTAATTGATTAGTTTGGTCATGCCATGTTTTCCTCGGTCATCCTCGGCTTTTGTTTCCACCCACGCTGCTTGTAAACAACTTTTTAACCATTCTCTTCTAATCCATTCGTTCCATATGTCCAAACCATCTAACTGATATTTTTTTAATTTTATCCATGATGCAGTCATCTGCCTTACATTTCTTTTCTTATTTCATCGTTCGGTATTCTATCATACAACGTTTTCCCGCACATTCTTCTTAGTGATATCATTTCTACGGCGTTTATCCTGCTTTTATCATTCTTTTGCCAGCCCCAAGTTTCACTTCCATACATGAAATTTAACGTTGCATAAAAAAACAACAGATGATTGAACAAATTAAATCTTCTTCTTCAATTGCACTGTCGGGTCTCCCCAACGTTGACGATCACCTAGGCGAACCTGTCCCTGTCCTGCGCCGCTCGGAACAGCTCCTACACACTTCAGATGCCGGTCCACTCCCTCAGGTTTCTCAGCCAGGACATTTATCTCCTACCGGGCCCTCGGCGTACCTCAATTTCTCCCTCCAATATCAGTTGGAGAAGGTGGTACTTTTCACCACGCAGTATATGACCCAGATGTGAATTCTTCCGAACCTTGATAGTTGATAACAGTTCCCGGTCAACTCTTACTCGCCTCAAGACTTCGGTATTGGTAACCATGTTTGTCCAGGGAATTCTGAGCATTCGGCGATGGAGCCACATTTCAAATGCTTTCAGTCTGTTCATTGAGTTGACTTTCACGGTCCACGTTTCACATCCATACAATAAAACAGAGCACACAAAGCATTTGATCATTGTAGAACGTCGAATCACATCGTCAGGCACAATAAAACAAAAAATATAATTCACACAATATACACAATTACTAATTTATCAAATATTTAAATGTTTCAGAACAAAAGATTCATTAATCACTATTGAGGGCGAAATATCAATTGAAATATGCTAACAAACGAAATATTTTTATATCGTTTATTATTTACATATTACCTGAAGAAACGGTTCATTTTCTTGCAATAATAAGGATTACATTTTAAATTGATTATTTCATTTTGTTTGGAAGCTTATACTCTACAGCGGATGTTGATAAAATGGCGAATACCAATTAAAAACACGATGAAAGTCATAAAATGTCAAGTCAGTAAATACAATATGGAAAATCACAAATTAACTTATGATTTTTATTGAATTAAAATAATCGTCATCTTCAGCCTATATCCGTTAACTCCTGGACGTAGGCCTCCTCCATCTGTTTTCAAATCCTATCCTGGGCATTAGATAGGCGAGATAGAGACGTAGGCCTCCTCCATCTGTTTCCATATCCTAATTTTCCCTTTTTTGAGTCAATGTTATGGTTTCAATTCCATTAATAATACCGATAGAACGCAGCAGCTTTACACCTCCCGTTTAAGGTTGATAATTTAAGGGTTCGTGAATTTTTCAAAATATGGTCAAACTTACAAAAGGCAGCCCAACCCAATCCAATGTTTCGGTAATTTTTGATCCATGTAACACTATTTTAATAAAACTTTGGAAAGAAGCTATTATATTCGTCACTTCAATTCTAAAAATGGGGTGGATATAATGTCTAACGGTTTTGAGTATGTGATAAATGTATTTTATTTACAACAGTAAAAAAGATGTTAATTGTATTGATTTTAAATAAAATAAGTTCAAACAGGATTTTTCAAATGTAATCTGATTTATTCATGGAAGTTGTTTGAAATTTAAATTTTCATTTTTAATACGAGATGAAAGGGCCGACCCCCCTGTACTTCCATGGTAAATACCAAGTGCCCGGTATTATAAACGTGGTACTCAGCTAAAGTGAAAAGTTTCTCCATAAACAAGGAACCCGCTCCCGACTTTGTGTTGCCATCGAAAAATATACGATCGCTTTACTTTAGATATTTTTTGCGTTTATTAAACATCTATGGTTTGACCTTTTTGGCTTAGAGGAAAACAGGTGTATTAGGGATCTCTGACAAAGCGCTTATTATTAAGGTATTTTTATCATACATATTTTATATTAGATATTTTGCCTCCGATATCTAATCAATTTAAAAATATATATATTACTTTTAAGCCTATGCTGTGTTGTGTAATCTTCTAATAATGAGGAAACCTTTTATATAAAAAGAAAATAAAGATGTAATCTTGTTTGGGTAATGTAAATTTTCTGTGGAACATATTATAAGGATGAAAACAAGACTATTGGTTGTATAATATTTTGAAATTATATTTGTTCGAAAACCTTTTTTTGGGATAAAAAGAATCAAATGTATAATAATTTATTAATATATATTTTTATGGAGATGCATATTGGTGGCGATGAGGTTCGCAACCCATCACACCGCATCTCCCGCGGGGCGAAAAGAGAAGGATGGAGTGCCGCATCAGTAAAAGTGTGACAGTCCATTATTTCTGCCTACCCTTTCGGGGAGACGGCGTGATGGTTAGTTAGTTAGTTAGTTATTTTTTATTTTTTTCATATTTTAATAACTTACTTTTTCTGAATTCGTTTTTAAATATTTTTATATTTTAAAATATTAAACTTAATAAAATGAAGTACAGTTCGACCGCTACAACAGTGGAAGGATGACCTGAACATACATGTCAGAATAACCAGGATGCAGTTTGCATCAGACAGAGTGACGTGGAAACGAATGTAGGAGGCGTCCAGGAGTGGACGGGAGTAGGCAGAATAAAGCATCGACCAAAAAACGGAAAAATATTTTTTTTGTCAGAATATTTAAATGAGAGCTGTCTATGGACGCCATCTTAGTTACTACATCAGGTGCGGAAAATGTCGATGATAAATATAAAAACAGTCAGTTATTCTTAGTTCAAAAGGTGTGCAAAGGGTTAATTTTATTTTGTGCAGTGGGCACCCAGTATCAGCACGTCATATTTTGTGCATTCACAATACAAGTGAAGAACATTTCCTTGAATTTTTACAACAGCTGTTTCATTCCGTTAACATACTAATATGAAAGAGGATTCACGAAGAAAGCGGTTTATCGCTTTATGTAAATATGGTTTCTACGCACATTTAAGAAGCTAATCTGTTATATATAGTGCAACTTCATCTTTTCCTTGTCACTCAGTCCAGTTTATTTATAAAATATAGGTTTATACAACATGAAACGCTGTGTGTACGCACATAAGAAGTTATAATTCTTTGACATAACAAAACAAAAATATCTAAAAAAAATTATCCCGTGTGCCTATATTCTACAATATTTGTAAGAACAATAAAATAATAGAAACAATTAATTAGAGTTATAAAGATTTGTTGAAAAGTAAATATACAAAGCTGTCGAGTGGGGGTCAGAAAGGTCTCATATTTGGGTCATGTGCTAAAGGGAGAAAGAAACCACCTCTTCAGGAATAATCATGAGCAAAATACAGGGACATCGGGTAGTTGGCAGAATGCAGTTGTCCAAACTGCGAAATAAAAGTGAATTGACAGGAATGAACAGAGTGGAGAACCTGTTCCAAGTGGCGCAGGATAGAGCTACTTTAGATGCAGTGATCGCCAACGTTGAAGGGATCTGACACGGCACCAGAAGAATAATTAAAAACGCACGAAAATAAGCATAACTCATATTCAATTATCACTTTAAAAAAATTAAACAGATGTTATGTTACTAGTATAATATGGAAAAAATAATTGTTATTTTTATTACTTATATTCGAATTAGTGTAATATTATGCAAATAATAAGTACAGGTTGTTTTTTCTTATTCAAAAGTTTTACGAGTTTTTTTGCGCAAAATATTCAAAATTACTCCATTAAAATAGGATTGTTACTATTTTACACATTTTCGATTAACTTCATTCTTGTCTCGTTTCATGACATTTTTTCGCAGTTCGTGAGTTCGCAAGCGTAAAATGCCTGGCAGTTATTTATCATTCATGGCTAACTTCATCATTTCGCACTACCATAACAGTTCTCAATTTTACACTTTACTAGACACACCAAAAGAAACACTATAATAAATGGAATTCTAGTATTAACTATTTAATGAGAACACTATCATAGATTTTTAGATAGTTGATTTAGTCTAATGCCATTAATTCAACATAACACAGATAACATAACATAGATAATGCAATGTTTGCACTTTACACGTGTGTTTCAAGATTTCCGAGGAGACTTCCGACAAACACTTCCTTCCGCTAGAGTTACAATTATTATTCAAGTCTTGTGTTAACTAAGCAAGCGATTACTTTGGTTACAAATACTTGCACTTCGTTTAGTTTTCTGTTATGAACATAGACAAAACTCTTGTTTTATATGAACATAATAAAGATTTACTTAATTTAAAAGTCATAAAATAAACAATTCGAATTGATTTATTTAGGGTAACAAACAGCGATATTAATCAAATATAAAAACACAGAAAAATAAAATAAATCCACTACATTCCACCACAAATAACAATTATTAGAAGAATTAACTTGAACTTAAAAATCAAAATCTATGATAAGAAATCCTAGAATTCATGATTTGGGATGATTCAGTGGACACGGAATTATTGATATGATGAGATTGTAAGAAAGTTATTAATATGATTAAGTACTCCTGTATTCTAGATTTTAAGGCAATTTGAAATGGTTTATTATTATTTAAAAATATAATAACTTAGCACGGCGAAACATGTTGTTTTTTTTTTAAAGAGCTAGATGCATTATCACAAATAGATTTAAAGAGTATAGCTATTATATTGATTCTCATTATATATGATTGGTAGCTAATCTCTCGTCATTTTATTGTCATGAGATTTCTACACCAGACCCAAGTCAGTGTGGAAATCAAACAGTCATCATCAGTAATCAAAACCGGGATCATCGGTGTGGCTGTAATAGCTGTTCCCACTCTGCCACAAAGGCCATTAAATAATATGAATGATTTAATTGGGAGTTTCATAACACTTATTTTATAATCACATTCCTTTTTTGTAGTTTGGGTAAGGCTAATTATTATGTTTTTTTTTTTTTTAATAAATTAAGTTTACCGTCATATTTATATATATTTTTAACGTATTTCATATTTTATACATTCTTATTCATATTTCTTTATTTATTTATAAAAAATTACATGTTTCTTACAACAAGTATATGACATTTTTTAAATCATAATTTAAAAAAAGAATAGGTACTTAACACACAAAGAAGAAATTTAACAACAAGAAAAAGATTAATAAATTAAATACTTAAAAATATGACTGGACGTACACTATACATTGGTTGCGGAATTTGTGAACATTATCTGAGTCCTTCATGACTTGCGGCAAGCCATGAAATACTTTCAAACCCTCATAAAAAAAGAAGTTTTCAGATCCCCTTGATAATGTTCTATTAATTCAAAAATTTTATATTGTCTCTCGTTGGGTACCCATGTATTTCATAATTGTAAGCAGCCTGGTCACACAAATATTTTGAAAGAAGCCCACCCCTCAATTTGTACTAAAAAATAAGTGTATTTATGGTGACCCTCTGTCTTATTGATAACATCTTCAAATTTTCAAGCATCGTCTTAATTCATGCGTGTCTACTGCACCTCAGTACAATTCTCATTGCTCTATTTTGAATTATTTGCATCTATTGAGTATCGTTTTTATTAATCAAATATAGACTGGTGGAACAATTATTAAAGTGAGGGGCAACTAGCGCATTGTACACAATGTGTGAATGTTCTATGTGTATATTCGTTGAAGAGTTGCAAATCAATTAGGCAAAAAGTCCAATTTTGTTCGCGATCTGCAGTTTGCTGACCACTGGTATAGACGATGGTAACCGTTTCTTATGTGTAGAAAAATGTAATTTATTTACATTAAAACCTGAAATATGTTTAATTATAAATAAATTGAAAAAATACGAATTAATTGGTCAACGCGGTAGCAAAAACATTTCAGAAAATTGAGTAAGCATGTATTTGTGGTTTTCGTTGTTTCTTTGGGGCTAGCATTCCGGAGATTTTATATTTCCATCTTGAAATCAATCATCCTGAAGATGGCGACTTCAGAAATATCAGTCTCAGATAAAACACGAACATCTCTACGATCTAAAGACGCATTTTCAAATATCAGTTTATTTCCAATACAACATAATCATCTCGTTTTACGTGTTTGGTATCACTTCTATAATTAATTACAAAAGATTATGAATTGAACTAAAAACCGTTATGTATTCATGAACAAATGATTCATTTGTAAGAAATTGTATTGACGCCATTACCATAATTATTTTTTTATATACTTTGTATATGCAACACTAACTGAGAATTTTTTTTAATATCAGACATGTTTCGGACAACCGGTCCTTCTTCAGTAATATTATAAAGATATTTAAAATATTATAAAATTATTTACAAATATGATCAGTTTGGACATATGATACAAATATTTATTTTGGAACGTTTGGAACAAAATAAATCTTTATATCATATGTCAAAACTGATCATATTTGTAAACAATTTTATAATAAATAATAATTAAATAAAATGATGTTTTTTAACTATTTCTACTTTTGTCTTTATTTAGACAGCGACCTTACATTCTTCGATGCCAGCGAGCCTGGCATCGAAGACAAAAGTGGAAGTAGTTAAAAAACATCGTTTTATTTAATAATTATTTAAAATGAACTTCCATCAAGAGATTTCAGTAAAATCATTTGATAATTTTATAATATTTTAAATATCTTTATAATATCACCGAGGAAGGACCGGTTGTCCGAAACATGTCTGATATTTAATTAATTTTTTTTTAAATGTAGTGTTGTATATACAAAGTATATAAAAAAATAAAAAGACAAATAAAACATCTACAGCACACAACAAGTATGGTGAACATAGAAGAAAAACCATAATTATGATTAAAAATAAACAAGATTTAATAAAAATGTCACAATTTATTTTATTATGAATTTGACTTGCTGTAAAACTTCTGAATTGAGATTTTATTTATTTATTCGAACACAGTTTTTGTGTGAAAAATACTCAAAACTGAATAAAAATAATGTATAAGCGTTTGTTTCAACAGTTTCTCAACGGCGCACACACATTATTTTTCTACTCGGTTACGTACTCAGAACCATCCGGTCTCTACCCAAGCCCAGTATCTGTAAACACCCTTGATTGTCTATTGTGTCTATGGACAACTAGGGATAGTTACAGAGACTCCAGTCCAGTCCCAATTTAGGACCTTGACCCTTGCCCAATGCCACCCCCGACTTTTCTTCTATTCTCCCTACACGAGGGCTACATGCCGGACAAAACCCACCACATCGTCCAAAAAACCCTCTCCTCACTATGGAGGTGAAAAATATCCTCAGGGATAATACCATGACCAATACAATTTAACATAATCTTTCTACAAACACTAAAAAATAAAATTTTCCAGTACATTTATTAACAAAATATGAAAGCTGTTAATTAAAATTTCAAAATTGAAACTCATTTTAAATAATGAAATAAAAATAAAAGGAAAGTTTTATTCAACTTGATTTTTAGGTTCAAGCGGTTTCGGAGGCTTGCTGTAATTTTCTTCTCAGAAGATTTTCCGACATTTTTTTCCGACTTCTTATTTTTTTATAACGGATATTTAAAATTATATTAACCAGATTTTGCCACATTTTTCTGAGACTGATTTATTTCTAGATCCATTCCGTTGGTTTTCAATAATTTATACAAAGATTTTTATTTATTGTTTCTTGAACGAAGGTTTAAAACTCTCAAACATGTATATCAATTAACACAATTTAAAATGACATGTTTCGGAGGATACCTACATCTTCAGGTGTAAAAAATGTTTTTTACACCTGAAGACAATCCTTCGAAACATGTGTTTTTTTAAAATAGTTACTTTTTAAATTTTTGCGGATTAAACAAAGTTATTTTTAATTTCTTAAGTACATTACTATGGAATTCCGAATGTTAATAATTTAAAGTGTATTTTTTGGTGAAATTTTATTATGACGATATTTAATGATTTTAAACACTGTTTTTTCTACTTCAAAAGTAGAAAAAATAATTTTTATTCCAAAAAAAAATCGTCATTATGGATTTCCATAGTGAGAACGCCTAAAGCTTATATAAAAAAAAATATATATTAAAATAATTACTTTGAATATTTTTCATAATGCCTCAGAAAAGTGAAACAAGTCATACCTATAAAATAAAAGACTACTTCTAGAAAACATACGTTTTTTTTGTATTAAGGAGGTTGACCCATGTGAAGGATTAAAAAAATCGATTTTTTTTCTTTCTTAAATTGCTTCCTTAATATGTCTAGAATACGGTGGTTAAATTATTTTTTTAATTAGAAGTCGTTATAAAGATACAGCAGTTAGGAGAAGCAACTGTTCGGAGCGTTGAGTTGGCAGTCGATGGCTGGCCCTGTTGTGTACAGTCGGCTTGATACCTGAGACCCTTCTGTACAAATATACGTTCATACAAGTATAGACATGTTTGTAAAGGTTTAAAAGGAAATTTCTATAGTTATTGAATATTTTGTCGAGCTTGTTTTAGTCATGGTTTAGGTGAACCCTTCGACGACCTTCGTGGCAGAGTGATTACGAGCTCTGACTTCCATGTTGAAGGTCCTGGGTTCGATTCCCGGCGATGGCGATACACTGTCTGGTCTGGTGTAGAATTCACGTGACAATAAAATGGCGATAGATTGGCTACCTATCACATGTCACGAGAATCAATATAATAGCTAAAAAAAAAAAAAAAACTTAATTTTTCGTTGTATTTATTAACACGGATGAAATAATGGATGGTATTTCTGGTGGAAGCAAAACATACATAGCAAAAGAATTTCTGCAACGCTCCATAGATGCGGTAAGCGATTAAATGAAATGTGTTTACTCAATGCTTATTACAAACGTTCATACACAGATACACGAGATGATTCTGAGCTAGTGAGAGACGGCATTCATTGTTACTCTTGTTTTGTCGCGCTATTTTGTTCTAAGCCCGTGGGACCCTTTCTCCTTCCCCGGAGAAATCGCCAGCTGTGGATCGGGGAAGGGAAATCTGTCAGGTAAAACGATGTTCTATTGTCAACCGAGGATCACATGTGCGGTTTTAAGTTCCGGTTCGCTGAGTTCTACGGACGAGTACATACCCAGTGGAACGTCTCCTTTAATATAAAAACTAACCAACTAACCATCACGCCGTCTCAGCGAAGGGGTAGGCAGAAATAAATTCTTCAACATTTATACATCGTGTCATGCACGCACGTCGATTTATCCGACTCCTCACGAGTCAGACATTAAATATTTGATTAATTTGATCGTGACACGTTTTACTCGGTCTTCGTCTATTTCTAGTTTCACTTACAAAGTTAAAATACACTTTTTTACCTTTCGTCTTTCTTCATACATTCTTTACATGTGTCCAAACCATCTAAATGATGCTTTCATTATTTTGTTCGTAACATCTTCATTCACACCGCATTCACTTTTTATATTTTCATTTGATACTTCTATCATACACAGAGTAAGAGATCTTATTTCTACTGCATTTATTCTACTTTCATCTTTCTTTTGCCAGTTCCATGCTTCGCTTCCATACATAAGGGTCGGTACAAGAACACCATTGTGCACTGCCATTTTAGTTTTTTGGATAGGTTCTTGTTTGTGATGACAAATTTAAGTTTGTGTATAGTTTAGTTGTCCTTTAATAATCATAATATGAATTAACAAAAACTCGACTGTCGTCAAGAAAGTGTACGGGAATATTTTTAATAGTGGAAAGGGATAAATGAAAACTTTGATTTTCTACCAAAGCAATTCAAAATGCACACGATGCGCATGCTCGGGAATATTTCTGGATGATTTTGAATTTTAGAATGAATATGTTGAAATTATGAATATGTATGGAAGCAAAGAGTGGATCTGGCAAAAGAAGGATGAAAGTAGAATAAATGCAGTAGAAATGAGATCTCTTAGACGAATGTGTGGATACTCTGTGTATGATAGAGTGTCGAATGAAAATATACGAAGTGAATGCGGTGCCAATTATGGTGTCATGAACAAAATAATGAAATGATCATTAAGATGGTTTGGACATATGGAAAGAATGAATGAAGAAAGAATGGTAAAAAAATATATGTTAATGATCTAAATGGAACCAGAAATAGAGGAAGACCGAGGAAAACGTGGCACGATCAAATAAATCAAATATTGAATGTCGGCCATGTAAGGAGTCAGAGAAATCGACGCGCGTGGATGACACGATGTATGAATGTTGAGGACGCGAGAAAAATATGTCAGGAAAGAAAAGTGGGGCAGTCCATTATTTCCACGTAACATGCACACTTGTCGGTTTCTTGTGGCCGTCTTTTAGTATTTGATTAATTTGGTCATGCCCTGCTTTCCTTGGCCCGCGGTTTCTCTATCCATTTTAACCATTCTTCTTTCGTCCATTTGTATCATATGTCCAAACCATCTCAGGGATCCTTTTTTAGTTTTACTTATTGTGCAATCATCTGCCATACATTTCTTCCTTATTTCGTCATTCGGTATTCTATTATATATCTTTCCATCCAGTTAGTTAGTTAGTTAGTTAATGTTGAAATTACTAAAGGTCCTGAATGTTTTATATATTGCGGAAGTTATTGGAAAATTAATTAACATTTTATGGCCGCGCTAATATGATCGATAATGTTAACGGGGAGGGGTACTCTTTGGTTTCATCGAGATTTTGCAATAATTTGTCAGGCGGTAAGAGGAAGGTGAACGCTTCTGGCAGACGTGTTATGGACGCGTTAAATTGAAAAGAATCACCGCTCGGTACGTGATCGGTTTCGTGATGAATTATGTCTCCCCTCCAACACACGGACACGCCTCGTTTCGTTTATTATTGGAGTGCTCTTGGAATAAAATCGTTTACAAGTTTAACAAAACACAATTCCATTGTTCCGCTCCCACGAAACGTTTTATTCGATTGATTTACTTTGATTTATTATTTGTGTTTTAGTTATATATAAGAACCGGGTTATCTGGAAAGCGCTGAAAACTTATACATTTTCAGTAAATAACATTTTTATTAAATTATAAAACGTTGGCCGAAACACTATGATACTTCAACATTTTCAGTTGGTAAATTTACAACACTATTATAATATCACAATTATATTTCATAAATTTTGAGAATATCGCGACAGCTGTGTCGTCAACCGATGTTGGCATATCGGCTGTTACAAGCAACATTTTGCTGTGCAAAAATTCAGCAGTTGTTTGTAACACCTGATGATACCAACAATGGTTGGCAAAACTACTGTCGCGGCATTTTCCAAAAATATATAATAAAAATTGTGATAGTATAACAGCTTTAACGATAACGAATTAACTAACAAAGAGGATGCAGAGAGGATAGATCGCCACACTTTCATACCTTAAATAATAATAATAATAATAATAATAATAATAATAATAATAATAATAATAATAATAATAATAATAATAATAATAATAATAATAATAAAAATTACAATAAAAGACGTCTTCATTCGTTTTAAGTACAAGGAGACATGATTTATATAAAAAGTATGGACATATTTATTGTTTCTTGAACAATGATGTAAAACTCCATATTAAATTATTAATATGTTTGAAGTGGCGATGAGGTTCGCAACCCATCACACCGCGTCTCTCGCGATGGCGAAAAGAGAAGGATGGAGTGCCGCATCGATTAAAGCTTGGCAGTCCATTATTTCTGCCTATCCTTTCGGGGAGACGGCGTGATGGTAAATTAGCTGGTTAGTTACTAATATGTATGAAAAAACGATAGTTTTCAAGGAGATTTATTATCATATTTATGCATTATCAAATGTCATTTGATAATACCTTAAAAGGGCAAAACATCTCATACATAAATATTATAATAATACTTCTTGAAAACTATCGCTTTTTTTCATACATGTTAACAAGTATGGACATATGATAATATCACTCATTTTGCTTATTTATGCCATCATAAAATATTGAAAAATGTTCTCTCTTCTCAATATTAAATATTGTACGTGGGTTTTAAATCATTTTTCACTATAAATAAGTGGATGTATATGTAAAAGCGCTCTTTATTCTATCCGGTGACCTAAAATCTACCTTTGATATATGCTGGTTTAATATGATAAAACACAATATTGTATGTAACGAGACCAGTCGATAAAATTGACTAATAAAGGTATAGTTTATTTATTACCTGTCAACCCAAGGGAATAGGGAAAGGGAGGCCCCTCGTGAATAGCGACCTCCCCGGGGTTATTGGAGCCCTTCCGCTTATTCGCATCTTAGTAGTTAATGCTTCATAACAGGCAATTGTCAATTTAAATGAACTGCTAAGCAGGTAGCTGAACTTTATCTGCTGTCACGCCACCCACCTTATTTGACAATAGACACCCGCAGACGGACACTCATTCCGCACGGAATGATTTGTACATACGGAAATATTACCCTAGCACTTGCTCTAATATAAAATATTATTATATTAGAGCAAGTTACCGAATTTGTCTACCTGGGAAGCATGTTTACAAGATATGGAAAAATGGAGAAAGATATCGAAAGAACGGTTGGAGCTGGAAACAAAATAAATGGTTCACTCAAAGTCATTACCGCAAATAAAAATATATCAACTGAAGCAAAGATGGCAGTGGACAATGGAGTTCTAGTCTCGACCCTTTTTTTTTTACTTGATTGTCTTTGTGTCTTAATGTCTGGATTTTTTAATTGTTCAAGACGGTGTAAGCTAAGTTGGAAAGAGTGTCTTTGTGTGCGATTTTATCTTAGTGTTTGTAAGTGTGCCTGGCTTGTGATTCCATAAGCTAGCTACTTCGCATCCCGACATTCGTCTGAACCATGGAAAATCTCAGCTGGGATGCGGTGTGCGGTGTGCAGTCTCGACCCTTATGCATGGAAGTGAAGCTTGGAGTTGGCAGAAAAAGGATGAAAGTAGGATAAATGCCGTAGAAATGAGGTGACTAAGAAGGATATGCGGAAAAACAATGTATGATAGAATATCTAAGGATGATGTAAGAAAGGAATGTAAAGCGAATGAATGCGTGATAAATAAAATCGATAAAGGGTCACTAAGATGGTTTGGACATATGGAACGAATGGATGAGAGAGGAATGGTTAAAAAAAATATATACAAGTAGTGTGAATGGAAAAAGAAGCCGAGAAAGGCCAAGGAAGACATGGCATGACCAAATTAATAATTTTTTTTAGAAGAAATGCTTAAATTATAAAGTATTTATTAAATCTGAAGAACTTCTTTGATAGTCACATTCCCCAAAGTCTGAAACGCAAAATGTGCACTAATAGTACTTACATATGTAGCAGAAACGCTAACCCTCACCAAGTCGACTATAAGGAGACTCCGGGTAGCACAGAGGAAACACGAAAGAGCCATGCTACATCTAAGACTTTCAGACCGGATAAGAAATACTAAAATTCGTAGAAGGTCGGGAGTAACAGATGTAGTCAAAAGGGTAGCTAATCTTAAATGGCCAATTGCGGGTCATGTAGCCAAATTGGTAAACGATAGATGGACAAGAAGGGTGGTGGAGTGGAGACCCCGCAAAGATAAAAGAAACAGAGGGAGACCCCGCACACGCTGGTTCGATGACATCCGAAGAATTGCTGGCGATTGGATGCGAAAGGCACAAGACAGGAAGTGGAGAAGTATGGGGGAGGCCTATGTATAACAGTAGACAGCAACAGCTATTTAAGAAAGTATATAAATTATATAAAAACATATCACGACAAAGTCGCTGTTCTTCTTCTTTATTATTTTATTCTAGATCACTGAGCTATTATTGAACAATAGTCATACTTTTAGAAAATGAGACATCAGGTATTTTTTCATGTGGTGTTTTTTGGCGATCTTCCTGACAGGCGTATTCCCACGGTTATAGTTACGAGTATATTAAGGACAACCACAAGAAGAATTATTCCTACACCGTCCTACAAGGTCTTTCGTCTGACAGGTATTGCAAATTTTCTAACCTTGTACCAAATATTCCTCCCTGATATTGTTTGTAGCGCTTACTGTAATCTCAGAGGTTCGAAAAGGCTTTTTATCCTAACTGGGTCAGCTTATGTGTCCTAACCATATATCATTATGGGTTTAAAACAGTTTTTAATAAATTTGGACCATGCTACCTATGAACATGTACTTGGTTCTCCTTATTATGATATTTAATAAGCCGGATATCGCTGCTCTCTTGTTAGATTGCTAATTTATTTATTCATAACATCCAGATATTTATATTGTATACCCCGCTCTACTGCTTATTCTACGATGACGAGTTTGCATCTTATGAACAGATTTGTGATATTCAGTCTCTTGGTCTTATCAATAGGTAAGGCAACTTAATAAAATACATGGGTAATCAAAATGCTACTTATGTGTGATGTCAACTTACCCCGACGGGCGTTAGGAACTAGAAAGATATAATTAACACTGATAGGAAGCGGAATGGAAACCAACCGCACTGGACTCGAGGGAAAACACTTACAGGAAACCAATACCCAATCATGAAAATAAATAACTTAATATGTAATTACCTGATATATCTTTTTTTAAAGAATTGAAATAATTTTTCAGAAAGCGTTATTTTCTTCATAACATATTAAATATCACATGTAAAAAAAGATTTTTTTATTATTAATACATTTATAATCAGGGAAAATAATTTCATTAAATCATATAATTACATAAAATCGAGGGAAAAAATCGAGAAATCGAAATGTCATGCATGCGCGTCGAGAAATCGCCGCGCGTGCATGACACGATGTATTAATGTTGAGAAAGAGAGAGAAATATGTCAGGAAAGAAAAGTGCGGCACTTTCTGCCTACCCCTTCGGGGAGACGGCGTGATGGTTAGTTAGTTAGTTTATTATAATTACATATCTATTGTTTCTTGAACAATGATGTAAAACTCCATATTAAATAATAAATACGAATGAAAACGTCTGTTTTCTAGAAGTTTTATTATGTTTTATGGGAATGACATGTTTCGCCTTTCAAAGGCATTATCAAATGCAACATTTTATAATGCCTTTGAAGGGCGTAACATGTCTTTCCCATAAAATAAAATAAAACTTCTAAAAAACTGACGTTTTCATTCGTATTAATCATATAATTACAAATTAATACGAATGAAAACGTCTGTTTTTTTAGAAGTTTCATTATATTTTATGTGAGTGATATATTTTGTCTCTATAAGACATTATCAAATGTTTTAAACCACATTTGATAATGCCTTAAATAGGCAAAACATGTCATTCACATAAAATATAATAAAACTTCAAGAAAACATTTGTCTCATTCGTATTAATAAAGTGTTTTAATTCATAAAAATAAATGAATAAAACAGTATTCCAAAATGTAAGATTCAATAATAATATTATTTTCTTAATTTCATAGTATGGAATGGTTGCTTTAGTACGGGTGTCTTATTAGTGCGAAGTCCGTAGTAGCCGGATCCGTAATATACCATAGCACAATTTCGGGTTACTCTAAGACAAATGGAATAAATATGGTGCTTAGGGGCTTTGACGCGTGTCTTATTTGTCAATCTAAGGCTGGCACCCGTGTCGACCCTTATCACGGAAGTAAAGTGCAATGGCGCAAAACATCATGCGGAAAGGAGGAAAAAAGAAACACAATTTTTCCATTTTCCTTCTGCGCCATTGTTATTTTATAATGTCAACTCTAAATGGGCTGTATTTGTATCAACTTTCATATTTGTATTTTGATTCGTTTTTTTAAGTTGTTCTAATTTTTTATTTTATGTTTTTCAAACAAAAAAAAAAAAAAAACATTTTTAACAAAAAAAAATCTCTACATTAAACAATTTGTTTATTTTTATATAAATTACTAACCATCATGCCGTTTTCCCGGAAAAAGTAGGCAGACAGAATGGACCGCCATACTTTACTATCCTGAGACACCTCTCTAGATTCCTTCACATTCATACATCGTAAAATGTACGCACGAAGATTTCTCCTACCCCTCATTTTTACGAACTAACAAAGTTACCATAACGCCGTCTACCGAAAGAGTTATACACGCAGCTAATCTAGGCAAAACATTTGATAATGCCTAGCAAGGTGAAACATGTAATTCCCAAAAAATAAGAAGAGGTAGGCAGAGAGGATGGATCAAATCAACCAAATATTAAATGTCGGTCACGTGAGGAGTCTAAGAAATCGACGTGCGTGCATGACACGATGTATAAGTGTAGAGGAATCGAGAAATGTTAGTCAGGACAAAACTGTGTGGCGATCCATTATTTCTGCCCACCTCTTCGGGAGATGGCGTGATCGTTAGTTAGTTAATTAAAAACACTTTTAAATTAATTGTGATTTAATATTTAATATTTATTTAATTATTTTCAGTCATCTTAATATTTTAGTTCAATATTAATAATTTTTTTCTAGATGACGCATTTGCTAACCGATCATGTAAATAATATCTCAACGAAAAAAAGTGTTTTATTTTAAATATTAAACACATTTTTATAAATTTAACACATTAGAATGAGGCATATTATCGTAATTATTATTAATTCGCAATTTTTTATTTAATAAAACAACTCCATTATTAATTATATAAAATCATTTGATAAAGTATTTTTGGGTTAACTACTATGGGGCCCAACGAAACCGAGATAATTTTCGATCAAATTACATTTCGATTTACCACACGTATGGCGACAAGCGAAGATATCAGCAATATTATTATTAGGGGCGCTATGCAGCTGGAGTAATCAGGAAGCGATGGTGAAATTTATCCCAGACATATCGCTATGAAATGTCTTCCGATTCCCAGTGGATCGAATGTTGATTATTTTTATAAAATTCAGGGGAACTCAACAAACGATTTGTTAAAATATAAATCCTTTCTAACAAAACTAAAACCTATCCAAAAAAGCTTGAATGGCATTGCACAATGGTGTTCTTCTACCGACCCTTATGTATGGAAGCGAAGCATGGAACTGGCAAAAGAAGGATGAAAGTAGAATAAATGCAGTAGAAATGAGATCTCTTGAATGAATGTGTGGATACTCTGTGTATGATAGTGTCGAATGAAAATATAAGAAGTGAATGCGGTGCGCGTGATAGTGTCATAAACAAAATAATGAAAGGATCATTAAGATGGTTTGGACATATGGAAAGAATGTATGAAGAAAGAATGGTAAAAAAATTATATGTTAATGATGTATATGGAACCAGGAATATAGGAAGACCGAGGAAAACGTGGCACGATAAAATAAATCAAATATTGAATGACGGCCATGCGAGGAGTCAGAGAAATCGACGCGCGTGCATGACACGATGTATGAATATTGAGGAAGCGAGAGAAATATGTCAGGAAAGAAAAGTGTAGCAGTCCATTATTTTGCCTACCCCTTCGGGGAGACGGCGTGATGGTTAGTTAGTTATCTAGTTAAATACTTTCTATATACTCGTAGTTTTAAAAGAAAAAAAATATTTAATAGATATTAAAAAATATGTTACCATATGCATATTTCTAAACGTAATTATCATAACTTCTTGTTTTAACAAGGAAACAAATACATTTAATAGAACAATTTCCATAAGAATTTGGAAAACTACATCATGTACATAAGGCCAAAGACTAGTCCACGATAGTCCACGAGACATGCATCCTTCCGCTGTTGACATATGGATTGGAAACTGTGGTATTCACAACATTTTCACATTATATTTAATCAAAAATAATTTTACATAAACTTAAGACTTTAACACTGTGAAATTTCATAATGTCGATTTTTTTTTAAATGAATTTAAACACTGTTTTTTCCACTTTTGAGTTTATTTTTCTCGATACGTTTCGAAATCTTCAACATCGGTTGAACGATATAAACTGATTTTAAATGGTTTAAATCATTCTTTCGATAATAAAGGTGTATAGTTTTTGAAATACGTAGAGAAAAAAAAACTCAAAAGTGAAAAAACCAGTGTATTCATTCTTTAAAAAATCGTGTGAGGGTTTTCTTTTTATGTCCATGTGGGTGCGTTCATAAAATAAACGTTATGCGTTTTAAACTTCGGGGAGCGGTGAATCGATTCGCTCACCGACGAAGTATTTAATTCAATAAAATATCCCACTGTCATTCATACTCTGACAGACTGCGATGGGGTTTATCTGGATTTTCATTCCACGAATTCATTTTGAAGAAAAGCGCGTAGATGCGGATGACAGGATGTGCTACGCTTAACCAAAAACACATTGTAATATTTCTACAATAATGAAATGTTACGGTCTTATTCTACGTCTGCGGAATCCGTATTAAAAGTATACGAGGAAAAAAAATTGCCTAAAAGAGATAAATAAATTGTCTCGAAAACCAGGTTTTTAGAAGTCAAATACAACATTTTTCGGTACATTTTTATACAGCCATTTATTTCAATCAAAAGAGAAAAAAAAATCTTCAACTTTTTCTTGTTTGTTTCTGTAGAATATGTGGTCTGTTCTCCAGAGGGTTGCTCCTTCCATCTTGCAGGAGATCTTTCACGAGGACGAGTTCCGTAAGGCTAATAAAGCAATATAGAAGAGTCTGGTGGTGTCATTCTTTGGACATGGCCATACCAATATTTCCTTCGCTATCTTCTCCATCTCCATAATATCTCTTTTATTCTGGTGTTTCTCACGTGATCTCTTAGTGTCTTGTTTGCTATCATCCTTTGTGTCTTCATCTCGGATGTCCTCAAAAATTGTTTTGTCTTGACAAACAACAAACAAACAAAACAATCACGCCGTTTCCCCGCAGGGGTAGGCAGAGAGAATGGACCGGCACACTACTCTATCCTGGCACACCTCTCTAGCTTCCTCCACATTCATACATCGAGTCATACACGCACGTCGATTCTTCCGGCTTCTGACATGACCAACTTTTAATATTTGATTAATTTGGTCATGCCATGTTTTCCTCGGTCTACCTCGACTCCTTACTCCATTTACATTGTTAACGTATACTTTTTTAACCATTCTTTCTTCACCCATGCGCTCCATATGTCCGAACCAACGAAGCGAACCTTTCATAATTTTGTTCATAATACCTTCTTTCGCTCTACACTCCTTCCTAATATCAGCATTTGAGATTCTGTCGTACATCGTTCTACCGCACATACGTCTTAGGGACCTCATCTCTACCGCATTTATTCTGCTCTCATCTTTCTTCTGCCAATTCCATGCTTCGCTTCCATACATAAGGGTTGGAACCAGAACTCCATTGTGAACGGCCATTTTCGCTTTCATTGATAAATTCTTGTTTCCAATAACTACTTTTAAAGCTCCTAAGTTTTGTCTTGACTGTGTCTGTTTTTGCTTCAACGCCATAGTATGGCCGTAATACGGTATTATTCGTCTTATGCATGTTTAACTTTTTTAATTGAAATTTCTTGGTTGAAGTTTATTTTAGATAATGAAAACAAAAAATATATATTATAAAAAATGTCTTTATTATTATGTATTTAGTATGCTTTCACTTGTGTTTATGTTCGGCCGGTTTCGGCAGCTTGCTGCCATCTTCTGGTACCTACATCAAAATTTATTTGGTTTATACAATAAATGATAGTGGTGGGGGTTTAACATTTTTTTCCTGATGCTAAATAATGTATTACTGTTATTAAGTTGAAATGAGTCTATATTATATAAATTTATTATGTTTTGGGTTAGTTTATTTTAAAACAAAACAATCCAAAACATAATAAATTTACATTATATAAAATCATTTCAACTTGTGATGGTATTGAACCATCGTAGAGAGAGATGCGTGAATTCAGATGTAATACGAAAATAAATTCAAATGACTAGGAAATATAACACCTAACCATGTGGGGGTAGATCTAGGCGCGGGGAGCAGAGAAGACGCAGGGAGAGGGGAGAGGGGTGAGTTTGGCCGAGGGGTTCGTGGGCCAGGGTGGTAAGTAGATCGAGGCAGTGAATTTTCAGACCTAGCGTCGAGAGGTCGTTCTTAGTATTAAAATTCGGGTTGTGTTTTTTTGTTGTTCTAATTATCAAGAACTTCATTTTATTTTGTATACAAGTATAGTGGTACGAGGGTGCGGCATTTGCAGATTTAAAAATATTGGAGTAGAATTGGTTTCCAGAGCGGTCGACCTAAGCTAAGTCTATATTTAAGAATTATTACTTTCAGGAATGGAGACTGACTTGTCTTAGGACTATCATAATTATGTTTGTATTTATGCATACGTATTTATACATATGCAGAATCTAAATATACATGCATCCCTTATATTGATTTCCTCCCTTATTGCACGCAGAATACAATAAGTTTAACATACGGGCAACTTAACCCTTAACGTACCGTGTTCAAAACAAAACGCTCGCTCCCATGTGGTAAGTTCAGTCTACCGCTAACTTTATCTAAATATCAAGCATATGACTAGATGAATCAAAATTTAATTTATGTCATCTTGTAGGGAATTTCATTAGAAATAGATCGATATCTATAACATACATGGATTATTTGAAAAACATATCATTATTAATTTTTTTCTGGAACCATGCGATTTCTGATATGTAATGCGTCATAGCATACGGGCGACTGGACATACGGGTATATACTTGTCTTGCGGCCGGCGGCCGGCGGGGCGAAACTCTACGAGATTTTACGTATGATAAAGGCACCTAGGCAAAATGTATAGTACGTTCAAGACAACGAGTACGTATTAATATTTGTCCCTTTTGGTAAAGTGTTAATATTTTCACAGTTCTGATATTATTAAGTTGCATGCTGCGTTTTCATCCACAGTCTCTATTATTACGTATCTATTGAAAAGGCCAGACATATAATTTATAATACGTTCAAAACAGCGAGTAAGTATTTGTCACTTTTGATAAAGTTGTAAATATTAGCAAAACAAATTCTACCTTAACACGAATGAAGGTGAGGGCAGTCTTAGAAAAAAAATTTTTTTGGGATGAAGGAAGTAATTTTTTGCTTTTTTTTTTATTACGAAATATTGAAAACACTTCAATGGAGGATTACAATTTTTTTTATAATATAAAGGTCCATAGGTTTTAAGAAAATCAACTTTAAATTGGCAGTGGAAACTCAATTTACCACATGGCAACGCGACGGTTAAAGGACCCGATTTAATATACCACTTACTAAACAACCAACGATTATTGATCACTAATTAGGGAAATGTAGCTCACTAACAGATATAATTCGATCTTCGTCTACACGACAACTATATGACAGCTACAGGGTTGCGACAGAGATGATATGAAGGGAGCTTGGGAAGTCTACTCTCGTACTGCCTCGCCTATGGTAGAATATCTTCTAGAGTGTAGCTCGCTCTCTAAGACCCAGCAAGTGCAGACATTGTAGATAGACCTTACTCATGAAGGATGCTGTGAAGTCTGGTGATAGATAGCCGAACTTGGCGCCGTCTACACTTGCTCTGATCGCTTCACGAGCTCCGTACACAAGGTGTTAGCTAATTTGGTTGGCTGACGACCACGGCAGACAAGTGGAGGTGGACCATCTTCGGAAACCCCCGATAGGGTGATGGCCAGGTTCATAGGTTTGAATCCCCAGGTCCACTGATTAAGGGTTGGGAAGTAGGTCGTCTGGTCTCCAGACGATTCTGCTGTGGAGCAGTGAAGAAAAATCATCAGTCTGACGAAAAGACTGGTTCCCCGCGATACTAACACTATTATATCCGAATCCCCTACAACTCCTTATATATCTAATATATTATATTTTGACACTGAATTGTTGTATAACCTGTGCCTTTCAGGAAGCTGTTCTTTATTGCATCATTATTACATTACGCTCTGATTTAAATTACTGTACATCGTATTTGTTCCAAATTATTTGTGAATGTTTCTTCCAGGGCTGCCACATTTTTTTAGAGATAATATTTTGAATTTATATTTTGTAAACTTAGAGATATTTTAGGTTGTTTGGTTTAGATGTTCCTAGGAAATATTGAGTGACATATAGTTTGATTATACGTGGGTTTGTCAGGATTGCTTAGAATATTCGGAAGGGTTAGGAACGATTAGCTTTAGAATGAAATTATCAGTATTCGCCAAATAAAAGGGCTTGGATTACATCGGTCATAACGAAGGGTCATACGGTATTATTTCTAGACGATCACGAAGGCCAACTCGCGTAAGGTAAAACACCTGTAAGCTCCATACAGGTGGACAAAGAAGGAATGACTGGAGGAAGCTCCACCATTCGCGGAGGAAGGTTAGGAGGGATTCTGCTTAGGTTCCTCACGGACCAGGATGGGACATCACAGTGATGATGACCAGGAAGGATGAAGGCTGGGTTACGAACGGGGACCAGCTCGTTTCACCACATTTGGTGCCGTGACCAGGAGGAGTCATCACAGTGATGATGACCAGGAGGATTAATTCCTCGTAGGTAGCTCGTTTCATCACAAACTGCAACTTTATAACAGTAATATAATATGTAACACGAATCCACCGTTTTTTTTAATTAGCTGTAATTAGGCACTTAACCAGCAAGAACTTAAAAATAATATTGAAGAAATTATTCAATATTATCTATGCGTCCTCTAGATAACATCGACTACTTGGAAAAGGGCAGGTACGTGGCGGATATTGCGGACTCTGACATGTCGCTTGGGGCTTGGGAAAAATTAATGAAGTATGTCAGAAAATAACATATAGCGGTTTATTTTTTTCTGCCTACCTCTTAGGGGAGACGGCGTGATGGTTAGTCATTTAATTAGTTTAAAAAATAAAATTACATAGACATGTTTCAGACAACCAGTCCTTCTTCAGTGATACATATTATAAAGCTACATATTTAAAATATTAGGTCCTTACATATGAAATTGACGTTTTGTATGGGAGGAACATAAAGTTGATTTTTTTTAAATATAATATATTTATTTAATCAAAGTATGTACCATTGCTATCTATGCACTTTTGCCATCTCATAGGTAGTTCATCGATCCCTTTACTAAAAAAAACATTCGGACGGGAATCAATAAAATCTTTGAAGTCGGTTTGGACTGCCCCATCGGAGTTGAATTTTTTCCCTTGCAAGAAGTTATCCAAATTTCGAAAAAAATAGTAATCTGTTGGGGCAAGGTCCGAAGAGTACGGTGGATGTCTTAGATATTCCAATTGAAGCTCTTCTAATTTGGTAGCCGTCTGTTGTGCAGTGTGTGGTCTAGCATTATCATGAAGCAGCAGTGGCCTAGAGCGATTAACCAGCCTCGGTTGTTTAGCAGCTAGCTTTTCCATCATGGTTTGCAGTTGCTGACAATAGACATCTGCCGTAATCGTCTGGCCAGATTTAAGAAAGCTGTAGTGAACGATACCAGCACTAGTCCACCAAACGCTCACAAGTAACTTTTTTGGAGTCAATTTTCGCTTGGGGCATTGTTTGGCTGGTTCGGTAGGGTTCAGCCATTGCGATGAGCGCTTTCGATTATCATACAGGATCCACTTTTCATCACAGGTAATGATTCGATTCAAAATCCCTTCATTATTGTGCCGGTTGAGTAATGCAATGCAGCAGTCAACGCGCGTTTGTTGATTTGCTTCACTCAATTCGTGAGGTACCCACCTTTCAAGCTTTTTCACCTTCCCAATTTGCTTCAAGTGGATTAAAACAGTTTTATCACTAACATCGCAGTCTGCAGCTAACTCGGACGTGGTTTGCGATGGATCCGCTTTCACAATAGCCTTCAATTCTTCATTATCAACTTTGGTCTACGGCCGTCCACGGGGCTTATTCTGCAGGTCGAAATTTCCAGAACGAAAACGTTGGAACCAAAAACGCACTGTGTTTTCTTTTGCGGCACCGTCGCCATACACATCATTAATCCTTCGAGCCGTTTCTGCAGCACTGGTGCCACGGTGGAACTCGTACTCGTAAATAACGCGATATTTCAAGTTTTCCATTTTGTAAACTGAGTGACGCAAAGAAAAAAAACAATTGAGGAAAAAACAAATGAATTATAATTTTCGAAACACAAATACTTAGTAAATAGCTGTATAAATTTGAATTTGGAATTCCTAACCAAAGAGAAGATATTTGAGATCAAAGTTGCCAGTACGGCAAAACGCCAATTTCATATGTAAGGACCTAATATTATATTATAAAATTTTTTACATTATCTGACAGATGTTATAAAGAATTATATTGGAACGTTTATGCTTTTGTTATAACAAATATTATTATTCAATTTAAAATTTTAACTAATAATTTAAAGTTTTTTGGAGATTCAGGTAATTACTTACAACAAAGGAAAGAAATCAAAGATTGGACTTGACGTTAAATTTATTTGATTATTTATAATATTTAGTCAGGACGATAGCAGGCAAGACACCGAGAAATCACGTGATGAACACCAGAATAAGAGATATATGTGAGGTTGCGGATATTATAAGATTGAGCAGATAGCGAAAAAGGGACTGGTATGGAAATGTTCAAAGAATGGACACCACCAGACTCCCCTATATTGCATTGCATAATCAGCCCCATGGGACTCGTCCTCGTGGAAGACCTCTTTAAAGATGGAAGGACAGCTGGGAATCTACCTCACCGGAGGAGCAACACTCTGGATAACATACCACATAGGTCTACAATAAAGAAGAAGAAGAAGAATATAAAACAGTTGTGTCTAACTTCAGTTCCTAACCAATTTAGTCATTCAGTTCATTTTAGTCGTTACGTATGTACATTTTATATAATTTTTGTATGCTGAAATATTGCTGAGACGGTATATGAGGAATTTGAATGAATTAAAAATTGTTTTGTACTATCTTCATATTAACATAAAGTGTGCACTCTCAGATTAGCACCTCATCCTGATTATCTTTTCGTCTTCTATCAGAAATCGACAGATGTATCAAGAAGACCCCTCTCTGATGTGTGCCTTTGAATGCGACCAATGTGGTCACCCTAGGACATCAGTCCAAACAATACCCAGCCTCAGTACGACCCCTTTGAAAGCAAGAGTTTAATACCATTACCTCTTGTTTACTGCTGTTACAGATCAGATTTGTGTGTTTACTCAACCGAATTTGTGCGAATGTAAAATTAAAAATTATATTACAAATTATATATTCAAATACTTAAAACTCTTATTTTATTTTTTAAATACCTTGTATACAACACTTAACTTTAAAAAAAACTTAATTAAATATCAGATATGTTTCGGATATGTTTTTTTTTATATAGGTAAAACAAGGCGTAACTCCAAATTAAGAATAAAAGAGCACATAAGATGTCTCACTCATAATTTTTTTTTTCTTAATTTGCCAACCTCATTGAAAAAGATCATTTAATAAAGATAAAATGAAATATAACTTTGAGCAATCTCGAAATTTTAGAAATTAAAAAGCAATTAAAAATAATGAAAATATTAAAAATAATCAAATATATTTTACGTCAAGTCCAATCTTTGATTTATTTCCTTTGTTATTAGTAATTACCTGAACCCCAATAAACACTTAAAATTATTATTATAAAATTTAAATTTATTCATGATATTTGTTATAATAAAAGCATAAACGTTCCAAAATAAATCTATATAACATCTGTCAAAACTGATCATATTTGTAAACAATTTTATAATATTTTAAATATCTTTATAATATCACTTAGGAAGGACCGTGTTGTCCGAAACATATCTAATAATTAATTTTTTTTTAATTTAAGTTAAGTGTTGTATACAAAGTATATAAAAAAGAAAATTAAACATCTACAATACAAAAAATGGCGAACATAGAAGAAACTTGAAACTGACTATTTTAAGCATTACAGACTATTAAACATAGAGATAATGCTATGAATCAGTTAGAAGCATATTCTTAGATGTCAAAAACACTTATAAAAGGCAAGTATTTGAACTGGATAAACCAGTAATAAAACTGTATATGATTTTTTAAGAGGGGCGAATGAAACTAGTTACTCTACTTTTTTCTTCTTGTCTTTTTCTTTTTTTTTACATTTTAAAATTATATTTCATCTTTAATTATTTATTATTACTAGTACTACTAGTTTTCTCTTTAACTTACCAAAGTGTTACTTTATTCTTCTTATATATTTAACTTTATGTCAGTTGTTATATAATATTTGTGGTAGCATGTCATTGGCCTTGTTTTGTTGTGTCTGGGTGTTTATATTTATATACTGTATTTGCTGTTTGTTACCCTCAATAATAAAAAATAAAAAAATAAAAAATATATGTTTGAAAGATATGGGAAAAAGTTTAAAATATATTGGTTAGATTTTGATTATGGATACATATATTCTACGAAACCTCCTGATCGTATTTTGTTTATATATCACTTCCGACTTCTAAAACATATTCGGATGATGAGAATATTTCATTCGTACCATAGAAACATAACACACTAAAAAGGTTTTATTTGATCTTCTTAATGTCAACTGGAATTAACTTGTATTTCATCAAAACTCAAAATGATTACATTCTAGTAAAGCATGTATCTTATATCTTATTAAAGAGGTGAACAACGAAGTTGACTCCACGTTATATTCTGAGAATATCAGTTTGTGAGTGATAGCATTGATTGAAGGGTGGGGTGTTTTGAATGATTCGTTTCGATATTTTCCCCGTCAAAGTCAAAACATAAATAATATAAAACCGACATCAAAAATGACGAAATAATACCACAATTCGCTTCACGAATGTTGTTCGCGATGAACGTTTTGTTCACGAAGTGTGGTCAAAAACACGTCAAATTCAAAAACATTATTTTGGTTTCCAGCCCATGGAATTAAGGGGTTACACCACCCCGACGCTCGAAAAAATATTCATTAAAATACACTTTTTTTTTTAATTATTTTTCACATTCTTCAGAATTTCATAAACTTAATTATATTAATTATTTCATAAAGAATGATGTTAAATATTTTTTGTTTCTTGAACAATTATGTAAAACTCCATATTAAATAATTAATATGAATGAACACGCCTGATTTCTGGGAGTTTTGTTATCTTTTACATGAAGTGACATGTTTTTCCATTTTTAGACATTATCAAATGAAACTCTAATCATTGATAATGCCTTAGAAGGGCGAAACATGAAACTCTATTTAAAACATCGTCACCTGAGAGTAAGAAGGTTCCAACTGACAAAAGTAAAAAGCTGAGAAAAATGAAGTCAAAGCTTTGTTGGTTTCGGGTGTGTATCTTGGAAACAAAGGTTTTTTTTCCAATTTCCAGAGATTCTTTTACCAAGAAACGTGTAAATTTTGTCTGGCAACAGTTGGAATAATAAAGTTCTTAGTTTAAATGAATCCTTCTTCAGTGAATCGTGTGTTTTGAATGATCAGACGGAACTTGATTCTTTTCGTAACATCAAAATGAGGATACTTTTACATGTTTTTTTTATTGTACGTATAGATAAGGTTAGTAAGAACCCTTTTCACGAAAAAAAGCCAAATGTGAAATTTTGTTAGTTGGAACCCTCTTACTCTCAGGTGACGACATAATAAAACACCTAGACGACTGGTGTTTTCATTAATTTTAATTAATAATGTAAAAGTCCATATTAAATAATCAATACGAATGAAGGCGCCTGTTTTCTACTAATTTGATCACATTTGATAATTACTAGATAGGTGTCTAAATACATGTCTACATAAAATATAAGAATAATTTTAGGAAACAGACGTTTTCATTCGTATTATTTTTTAAACACGGAGTCTTACATCATTTTTCGAGAAACAATAAATATTTTTCGAACGTATTTTCTCTTATTTCAAATGCAGAATTCAAAAGCTACTTAAATATACCTACTGAAATGAAACAGTCGAAATGCCAAAAGTCGTTACAGAAGAATAACCTTAAATAGGATGAAATGTTTTCAGAAAAATGCAACAGATTCGCGTACATAAATTCTTCAGTTCATAATGAAAACTCCCAGCAGCCAGCCAGCTGCTCCGGCGATTTCATTTTTATTTTGTTTCACTGATAATATTGTTCATCATTCTTCATCTCTCAATATAAAATGTAAAAAATATGTACTAATAAAAATGAAGTAAGTTTAGTAGTTGAATACCAAAGAACCGCATTTCCATACACTTTATATGTTTTTGTTTTATTTTTATAATTACATTAAATATATTATCACATTTTTTATGAATAAAAACTTCTTTTTTTACATTTTTGAGTTTATTGTTCACGACATATTTCGAATGTTTCTTATTATGATTATTGTGTTGAAAGAATTTTCCAATAAAATAATGGTTAAAAAAAGTATACGTTAACAATGTAAATGGAGTACGGAGTCGAGGTAGACCGAGGAAAACATGGCATGATTAAATTAATCAAATTTTAAAGGTTTGTCATGTCAGAATCAACGTGCGTGTATAACTCGCTGTATGAATGTGAAGGAAACTAGAGAGATATGTCAGAATAGAGTAGTGTGGAGGTCCACTCTCTCTGCCTACCACTGCGGAGAAACGGCGTGATAGTTTTGTGTTGTTGTTGTTATTATTTTGAATTGCAAATCGATGTAAAGGGTATAGCTATCATATTGATTTTCATGACGTATGATTGTTTATACCTTCATCATAGGAAGAACTGTATAAACCCAATGTATATCGTTCTACAGATGATAAACGTGTAAAACGATCAAAAAGAGAAAAATAAACTCAAAAGTGACAAAAAAACATTGTTGTAATTCATAAAAAAATATTGATTGTGGAATTCCATAGAGTAAACGCCTTAAGTTCATCTAAAAATATAAAGATTCATTCATCATTCATCCTAAGCTCGACAGCCCTGGGTGGGCCTTGGCTGAATCCAGGAGCTTCCTCCATTCTTGTCTGTTTGATGCCCCCATTCTCCAATTTCTCACTTGCAACACCGATGCATCCGTGTTGACACTGTCCATCCATCGCATTTTGGGCCTTCCTGGTCTTCTACGTCCCTGTGGTACTGAAAGCGTGAGGCGTTTTGTAGGGTTGTCGTCGTCCATTCTGATTATGTGACCAGCCCATCTCAGGCGCCCTACTTTGATGGATCTGATCACATCGGGCTATTTATAGATATCATATAGCTCTCGGTTATATCGACGACGCCAACCATTGTGGTCTCTCACTGGACCATATATTGTCCTAAGAACCCTTCTTTCAAATGCTGCGATGGACCTTTCAGTGTGTTTTGTCATCACCCAGGTTTCAGAGGCATATGTGAGGATTGGTTTGATCAGGGTCTTGTACAATAGTGTTTTTGTGGTTCTTCGCAGTAATTTGGATCTTTACTGTTTTTGGAGAGCGTAGTAACATCGGTTTGCTGCCATTATCCTTCTGTCAATTTCTTCTCGGGTGTTATTATCACTGGTAACTGTTGAGCCTAAGTATGTAAAAAAAAATATAAAGATATTATCTGTAAAATAAATGTTGTTCTATGAACGTTATATTAATTCATTATTTATATCTGTATCTTATTGAAATTAGTCGTGGCGTCGGCTGAAGACGAATTATTTTGTTAAATAAAACGAGCCATGAAGGAAAAGTGTGGAAAACATGTCACAATCAAATATTAAAAGTTGATCACGTGAGGAGAGTCCATTTATTCTGCATACTCCTTTGAGGAGACGGCATGATAATTAGTCAATTAGTTTATGTATATTAATATATAAACAACTCTATTTCAAGCTGTGAGAGGTGAATTACTTACGAAAACAGTGATACTTAAATATTATTTGGACGATCTAGATGCAGAAGGGACAAAATAGGGACGTGTGAAAAAATTTAAAGGGTTATGTATTATCCAGTGTGGAAAGAAAGCTGAAGAAGGAGAAGAAGAAAAAACACTAACTTACCATTAAAAGGGGGAATGGACTGCCACACTGTTCTTTTCTGACATACTTCTCTCGCTTCGTCAATATTAATACATATTATCATGCATGCACGTCGATTTCGATCGTCGACCGACATTCGATATTTGGCTTATTCTTTGATCGGTTTTCTCATTATTTCTCTATTTCTTATTGCGTTAACATCGTTAACATTTTTGTGTAATTTTTTCTTCATTCATTATTTTCATTTGTCTAAACAATCTTAGGGCTTTTAGTACCTGATAGATATCTCCGATGCGGATGGAGTGCCGCATCAGTAAAAGTGTGACAGTCCATTCTTTCTGCCTACCCTTTTGGGGAGACAGCGTGATGGTTAGTTAGTTAGTTAGTTAGTTAGATATCTCCGACAGCGACAGCATTCATTGTTTTACCTACCGGCCGCCAGAACCAACCTGCCTCTGGTGACACCGAAGGGAAAAGCAATTAATCTGCTGAACGCGGTCTCCTCGGAGATCGACGTCTTTCATATAAGTGAAAGTACGTTCAGAAGGCAAATACTCTTAATTCTGGAGAGTATCCTGTCTCCCTAATGTCGAACCGTCTCTCATGCGTTTCTGGTAGTATACTATATACAATATATTATTTTAGCTGTTCTCAATAGATGCCTTAAAAATTGATGTTGTAATGTCTATTGATGAAATTAACTGATTTGATTTGATTTAATGATCATTTCATTATTTTGTTCAAAACACTTTCATTCGCACATTATTTCAAAAGGAAGACGATTGTTATCATTATATCACGATGTGTAAAATTATTATAGATTTAACAATATTTTTTTTGTATATTTCTGTGAGTGAAAATTCATGAAACGCTTATCCACAAATAAATATAATATGTCTCCCTGTGTGAAGCACGGTAAGGGGCATGTAATTGGATTATAAACGAACAAGCCGAAAGTGATAATTCAAAAAATTAGCCCCGAACATTTGTTGAAAAACTCTTCTTTTTAATTCGCGCATTTAACAATGAATCCCTAATGCGGCCTAATACGATTCCGGCGAAACTTTTGTTTAGGGATGATAATAAAAATGATGAAACGTGTCCCAGCCTCCCATACCGCAGTGCAGAGGGCCGCCGCCCCGAGAGGAATTTCATCAAGACGGGTCTGTCTGAACCGAATGTACTTCACGGCCATAAACACGGTTACGGCACGGAGCGGTCGACTGTTGAACTCGTTCAGCATTTGAAGTCAACAGTGAGATAATGTCCCCATTAATTCTCACAACGAATCCTAAAAGATCGATTTTTTGATTTTCATATGAAGCACTCACTTTGTGGTTAGACATTTTAAACTTATAGATATAAAATAATTAACCTATTTATTTATTGTTGGTACACAAACAAACCATCCAATATACAGTAGTGATAAGTAATAAAATATATATATTAAAACAGATTAGATGCCTCAGTTAGATGTGCACACCAAGAACATAACATTGGAAGTTCAACTATCTTGTACCACCCTTCGGTGTAAAGAACCGTCAGGCAAAACAAGACATTTTAAGATAAAGAGACATACAAATTTATAAGGATTAATTGTATCTCAATTGAGACGAATATGGAAATTGGAAACAGAATATGGTGATCGAGGTGTTTACAGGACTTATGACCTGTCATTGGTTGGGTTAAGCTAACGCTTTATGTAATACAACATTCCCCATTCCATCCTTCTTACGACCACCATGTCTGACAAATTGGAATGGAAGTTGTATATATGGTAATATGTAACACCATACTTCACATGTTACATTTCAATCTACACACTAACGCCATCTATGATGATTGGATTTAAGCATTAAGCAGAAGATCTTTTTGAAATGATAACCCGCAATGGGTAAAATCCAGTATTCGTCTACAAGTATTTGTATACATTCAAAATGTTGTAAAAATGTTGTAAAAAAACAACGGAATGGTTATTAAATTGTTGTTGTTTCGCTTGTTTCGCTTGGACCAAAGCATCATTAGGGTAACATAATAACTGTTATTATATTTTGGAAAGAAGCTATTACTTGGTGGTTTAATGTATTAAAAATTAGAATTAAACACTTTTAAAACATTGAATAAAACCACTTTATTTTGAGTCAGGAGCGCCAACCGGTTTCACTCTGTAACGAGCTTCGTCAGGGCTATACACAAACTGTGTATATATCAGTTTGTGTATAGCCCTGACGAAGTTTGTTACAGAGTGAAACCGGTTGGCGCTCCTGACTCAAAATAAAGGGGTTTCATACAACATTTTAAAAGTGTTTAATTCTTATGTTATTAATATTATCCAGGTGAAGTTTCATTCCAAGCAAAACTAGTTGGCATTATTATATATTTTTTTATTTAATCGTTTTAATTTGGGAGTATGGTGAGAGGACTCCCATTATTGATACCCCACTATTTATGACACATAAGTTCTTTTAAACATTACTTTAACCAGTAAAAATACTTATTGTATTATAGTTTGTAAGAAATTATGCATGAAATTACTTAAAACAAACTATGTAAACCAAACAATAGAACAAATAACAAATTACGGCAACCAAGAATGAATACCAATGAAAACGTCTGTTTTATATAAGTTTTGTAATACATTATTTTATGTGAATGACATGTTTCGCCTGTATAAGGCATTATCCAATGTTTTAAATCACCTTTGATGCCATTCCCATAAAATATAATAAAACTTCTAGAAAACATGTTTTCATTTGAATTAATTATTTAATATGAATTTTTACATCACTGTTCAAGAAGCATTACAAAAAGGCTACATTTATAATTACCATCATGGTAAAACACAAAGTGTTTATATTATTTTATACCTTTTTAAGTGTTTTATAAATATTATTTTTCAATTCAATTACTTATTGTAGCTGTTGCGTAGATAAGTATACGATATATAGTGCCAATACGATTGAAAACGTCGCTTTTCTAGAAGTTTTACGATGTATGTTATATTAATAACTGGACAATTGTACTCAAATCTGTTGTATTTTTTCTATAAACATTTAAACCTGTTAAGGTTTTTCTTTTCTAGAAGATATGATAGAATACGTATGATAGAATACCGAACGATGAAATAAGAAAGAAATGTAAGGCAGATGACTGCATCTTGAATAAAATTAAAAAAGGATCCCTGAGATGGTTCGGACATATGGAACGAATGGATGAGAGTAGAATGGTTAAAAAGTTGTACACAAGCAGCGTGAGTGGGAAAAGAAGCCGAGGACAACCAAGGAAAACATGGCATGACCAAATAAATCAATTACTAAAAGGCGGCCACATTCGAAGTCGGAACAATCGACGTGCGTGCATGATAAGATGTATGGATGTAGAGGAATCTCGAGAGGTACGCCAGGACAGGCCAGTGTGGCGATCCATCCTCTCTGCCTACCCCTCCGGGGAAATGGCGTGATGGTTAGTTAGTTAGTTAGTTAGGTTTTTCTTTTGTAAGGATTTTTTAGCAATATGGTTTGATAATACTATTAAAATAAAATTGCTTAATCATATCAAAAAAATCATATTCATTAATTATAACGAATGAAGACTTCTGTTTTCTTTAAGTTTTATTGTATAATATTTTATGCTAATGGCACGTTTTGCATTGTTAATAAGTCATTTCTTTATAATATAGTAAAATTTCTTAAAATCTGACTTTTTCATTCGTATTAATTATTTGATATGAAGTTTTACATCATTATCAACCTAGCCTTACAAAAGATTGAAAAGAACACCTCTTCTTATTATAAAAGAATATAATAAATCCAGTATGAATTATAAAAAGTTAAATATTTTAGTTCAATATTCGTTTTGAAGGATTTGATGTGTACACAGAGAGATCGTAAAAAATCTAATTACTCGGATAAACAATGTAAGCATCTCTAGGGTCATTAAAAGGCAAGCACTGCTAGACAACTGTTTTCTATAATAAATATCCTAAATTATGACACTCAGAACAAGCGCTTAAAGATTAAAAATACTAAAATTTAAATGATAGTCTAAGAACGTCGTAATATTGACGGAAGTGCAGTGTAAGGGATTTAAAGCAACATTTAAAAGGAAAGCTGTTAAATGCGTCTTAGTATTATATGAACTATCATAATTATTGAATATGAAATTTGAAATGAATATTAAAAGGGGATATAATGACTTGAGTTCAAGTTTGGACCCGACGTTTTTCATAATAATGAGCTATTTTCTGGTCATATTGAAGATGGTAAAATAAATTCTAATATCTTATTCTTCTTATTCTTCTTCCTTGCTGTAGATCTATGTGGTCTGTTCTCCAAAGTATTGCTCTTCCTGTGAGGTAGACTCCCAACTGTCAGTCCATCTTTTAGGAAGTCTTCCACGAAGACGATTTCCAAGAGGCTGATTATGCAACGCAATATAGGGGAGTCTGGTGGTGTCCATCCTTTGAACATGCCCATACCAGTCCTGTTTTCGCTGTCTGCTCCATCTTATAATATCCTCAACCTCAAATATCTTTCTTATTCTGGTGTTCCTCACGCGATCTTTCAGTGTCTTGCCTGCTATCGTCCTCAGTGTCTTCTTGTTTACTCTGATCTTATTTCTATAAAAGCTATAGAACAAACTATCATATCGTTTCTCTGAAAGGGTCAGCAGAGAGAATGGACCGTAACATTTCACTATTCTGACACACCTCTTCAGCTTCCTCCAAATTCATATAGCAAGTCATGCACGCACCTCTATAATCTGAAATACAACAATTACTTTTGTTTAATGCATATTTATATATGATATTATACCACAATAAAGAATATGCCAGTTATTCATCCACAGACAAGTTCTTAAATAGAATAAATCTAAAATCTAACAAATTTTATTGAGATGTATTTTTTTAAGTGTGGTAAAAGGTAGGTTTTGGAATTTTTTTAACGAGAACCTGATGATTCTTACATTAATCGTAATCATTTATTTTATATAAAAATCTCTATTCTAAAAAAATATACTTAGGAAATTGAAAATAACTTTGTTTAAATATTTAAAAAATATGTTCAAAAATGACGGTCGATTGAACTTTGTGGCAGGGTAGTAAGAGTTCTGCCGCCATACTGTAGATTTCGGTTTCGATTCCCGGTGATGGCAATATGACTGTTTTGGCGGCACTATCTTTGGTCTGGTGTAGAATTACGTGACAATAAAATGGCAATAGATTGGGTACCTATCATGAGAATCAATATAATAGCTAAAAACAAATTGTATACAGTAATTGGGTTCAAACGACCTGTTGAAAAAAATACATATATCGACGTGCATGCATAACTCGATGTACGAATGTTAAAGAAGTGATAGAAGTATGTCAGGAAAGAACAGTGTAGTGGTCCATTCTTTTTGTCGCTACTTCTGGGGAACAGACACTCCTGGAGACACGATACAAGAAAAGCCGACTACACGATGAGCCGTTAATGGAAAATATGCTGGTATGAAGAAGATACAAAAAATTTCATACTGAGAAAAAGCCTCCGTGTTCCGAAAAATGTTTGCGATATGTGTAAAAAAAATATGCGAAACACAATGTTTTCTAAAATTTATTCAAACATCAGTTAAAGTATTTCCTTTCTAATTTGTGTTTTCTTAAAAATCTCTTTTAATCTCGTGAATACAATCACAAAAAATGCGTAGAGATCTCTTATGTCGCGCGGAATGCTACGTATTCTCCAAACATCTCCTCACCTATGGCAAATATTTCGCCGTCAAACCTCACATATTTTATATGTGAAATTTAATTTTATCTCTCGGCTTTATTTCAATTCGTAAAAAAGTCCCGAGGCACATTAGCCTCGAAGGCGGGGGGAATATGCAAAATAGAGAGAAAAGTACAAAATTCAACTCCAAATATAATTTTGATAAAAAAAAAACACCACATAAACGGTTCGAAGGTTACGTTTTAAACCTACAGAGACTTGGTAAAATGTCAAGCTCTTTTAATTATGCAATGAGTTGTCTTCTTTTAGGAGCACAATTATTTCACTTCTTTTTTTAGATAATATTGTGCCACCAGCATTCAGATTGAATTCAAACACGGACCCGTCTTTGTTCTCCTGTGAATATTTCATTTTTTAGATTTTGTATACTCTACTTTTGAATTTATTTTTCTAGACAAGTTTCGAAGGTTTTATAACTTTATCATCTGTAGAACGATATAAACATTTTCATTTTTTAACTTACTAACTAACTAACCATCACGCCATCTCCCTGAAAGGGTAGGCAGAAAGAATGGACTGTCACACTTTTACTGATGCGGCACTCCATCCTTCTCTTTTCGCTCCACGGGAGACGCGGTGTGATGGGTTGCGAACCTCATCGCCACCAATAGGCATCTCTCGCGCACACTTCGATCGTGCAACACCCACAAAATAAATCTAAAATAAATAATATAAATTACAATGATATAAAATAAAATAACAAAATAAAAATAATTTAACACAAAATGTTCTTTTTAGATGGTGCACATATTGTCTATTTAATTTATGTTCCACGAATCCACCGTTTTTTTAATTTAGCACATAATGTATTATACACATAATGTTTTTTTCGATGTTGCACATGTTGACATGGACGATCCGGACTTTTGTGTTTATTTAATTTATGTTTCACGTATCCACCGTTTTTTAAATTAGCTGTAATTAGGCACTTAACCAGCAAGAATTTGAAATAATATTGAAGAAATTATTCAAATTGTCATTGTAACAAATTGAAAATTTATTTTTACACCTGTCAAAATTCTTGATAAAAACTTTAAAACTAATATAATTTTAACAGCAAAACAGCACAAACGTATTACTTGTCACAATTAACTATTATAAAGTGCGGCAACAGTTAAATTGACCAAAATTCAATTTGTTAAATCACACATTTCAAAAGCGGTTCATAGTTTTCCTACACGATTATAATACCATGTAGTGGTTAATTTGTTTATTGTTAAAATATATTTAATAAATTAAAGTGGAACATAAACAGCTTTATTTTTCAATTCCAATGTTTTTACCATGGAATTTCACAGTGTCTTAACCTTCAATAAAGTGTTTTAATTCATAAAAAAATCGTATATATGGAAATCTTCATAATAGATACCTTAAGTTTATCAATAATTAAAATCTCTTAGGAGTAATCACAAGCCAGTAGACGTAAATGGTTAACTTTCTTTACAGTAAAATAACGGTTAAATAACATATCACCATTATCGTCCAGGTCTTCTAGTGGGTCGCGTAATTACCAGATCAAATAGTGCCATAACCTTATTTCATAACATTAAACATGGTGTGGAAACGTCTCGTTTTGAAACGTACAAATTTAGAATACCGCGAATATCCTCCACGTTTGCTTGTACTTTGTTAGTTTTGTGCCACAGAGCGTGCGATTTCTCAAAGTATTATCACACATTTCAAAAGCGGTTCATTTTTTTCCGACACGATTATAATTCTCTTCTGCATTCCATAATCTATAACAAAACTTTACCTTTATGTTTTCATCTTCAAATGTTTTACTTGTCCTCTCGTTATTGTCCTGTCATTCAACTCATGTTTGAAAACAATGAAAAACAATAAATAAATAATAATTAATTTATGGTATATACTGAATTTTAATCCACCAGAACAGTTGCTTAAGCCGGTTGGAATTAAAAAAATAAGTGGAAAATATATTATTTTTAATTAACGTTACTCACGAGTACAATTAACTTCTTTCTTCTTCTTCCGCGGGAGATGCCTATTGGTGGCGATGAGGTTCGTAACCCATCACACCGCATCTCTCGCGGGGCGAAAAGAGAATGATGGAGTGCCGCATCAGTAAAAGTGTGACAGTTCATTCTTTCTGCCTACCCTTTCTGGGAGACGGCATGATGGTTAGTTAGTAAGTTAGTTAGTTTGACTTTGACTGAAAATTCGTACCTTTAAATTAGAGCGAAAACATAGACTTTTTTAAAATTACGTTTGGAGCTATTTATCATATATATAATATTTTAAATTGTATTTTTATCTACTGGTAAAAATAAATGAAACGTTTATCAGTTATTTTGTAAAATAATACATAGTTTAGGTCGAAACACTGTGAATCTTCATCATTATTAACTGTTAAAAGTTATAACACTGCTTTAATATCATAATTTTTATTTTTATTAACATTTCGAGAATGCCGCGACAGCTGTTACGCCAACCGATGTTGGCATCATCAAGTGTTAGTTGTTTTTAACACTATCTGTTGGCGAAACAACTGTCGCGATATTCTCAATACGTGAATAATAAAAATTGTGGAACAATAACAGCGTTATAAATTTGAACAGTTAATACGTTATTTTATTTTATATACTCGGTATGAGCAGGTATTTTTTTAAATTGCAAAATAAATTATCTTCGGTTGTAGCTTTTGATATATCGAAAAGTATATTCTCTTTATCGCTTTCGATACTCTGTGAGCATACGTTGATCTTTGAGCACATATGTAGCTTGTATGTATGTACAAAGATATGTGTGCCAGTTATCTGAAGTCAGAAGCATTCCTCCTTCGCTACTCCGAGAAAACAACAACATATTATACTAGCAGAGTACATCATTAAAGGAAATGTTTTTTCATATAACAGCCGTCACGTAACACGTTCCCGGAGACAAATCAAGTTCAAAAAGTTATAAGACTTGTTCGTAGCAATCAAGCAACTGAGAGATAATTCAAGAGTTAATCGTAAGGCCGCTCTCCTTGGCCCAAACAGAAGGATACTTAACTATTAATTGATTTATACCTTGGGAAGACGTGCCCCACGATACATTAGCGAGTAAATCTTATTTGGGCTGTGTAACTCGGGAGTGAACTGGCTTCGAGTATAATTCGCTATGTAGAATCGCTTCTGAGCGAGTGTTTAAAAGTGGAAGTTGTGAACTCTCCTCGCTAAACTTGCTCTTGTTTGAGGGAAAAACTTTCCAGAGGGTTCAGATCGATAGGGGGCGAATCTCTGGTTCATTCAGAAACACGGGAACATTCCACCAATCGTACAACACGCACGAGCGGGAGCTTATGTGTAACTTCCAATACGGTTATCCTTTCAGGATGTCACCGGAATGTGGAATAATTAACGGTCACGCTTTGCTTTTCAAGCTATAACTACAAAAAGCGTACAAATCGTGCGAGTATTTATCTCGTCAAAAGTTTATTTGTTCTTCTATAATAAACACTCGATGTAAATTTCGTATTTTAATATAATATTTCATAACAATAATTTTACAATTAATACAATTTTACAATTTGAATAAATTCTTCAAAAATGTTTTAAAGTTTTTGCTAGTGTTGATTGTTTTAAGTGCCTAAAAACAGTTAATAAAAAAACAGTGTAAAAAAATTAATAAATCGACATGCTGACGACATGTGCACCATCTAAAAGAACATTATATTTTAAATTATTATTATTTGTTATTTTTTAATTTTTTTATATCATTGTATTTTATATAATTTTTTTGAGATTTATTTTGTAGACGTTGGACAATCGAGTGTGCGCGGTAGATGCCTATTGGTGGCGATGAGGTTCGCAACCCATCACACCGTGTCTCTCGCAAGGGCGAAAAGAGAAGGATGGAGTGCCGTATCCATTAAAGTGTGGCAGTACATTCTTTCTGCCTATCCTTTCTTAGATACGGCGTGATGGTTAGATAGTTAATTAATAATTTTACAACAAAAATAACAAAATCAATTTTAGGGGAAAGGAACGACGTCATCCATAGTCAAAATAAAAAAGGGCAATAGACACCTTATTTCTAGGAAAAAAAATACCGTTGCTTATACGTATTATATATTAGAAGAGAAAAAAACGCATTACTTTGGAAACGTTTTGAATCGGAGGCCAGCTGGTTAGTAGAAGAAAAGCTATTTACTTAGCCACCTAGATATTTAAACTAATGGCAATATTTCTAATACATACGCTACGGTAAAAGTTCAAAAGCTTTTTTTTATAAATTGGCTGACTGTTGCGCATTTTTACTTTAACTATGAACGACTCTTAGGAGGTACTACGATCCCGCAAAATCCCATTCCGAAGTCAAGTTGCTATGTCGTGCCCTCCCTTGTAAGTTGTTACACGTTCGATAAAAATGGCTTCGGGTATGTACGTAAAAATAAACTCAATTTTCTGGATAACATTACGTCATTTATGAAATAAGTAACGAGAATAAAAATAACTATACTTGAAAGATATCGCTGGAAAAATATCAGCGGATGTCACCCACCACGCTGTAATCTAAAGGAAATAAACACGTCGCTGTCGCCGTCGTTCGTTAAATTTATAATTTTTCCGTTGTAAACATGTTTTAAATGTGTACTTGGGTATTTTTCTTACTTCGTTATCTTTAAAATAAATATTTAATCCGTTTCATGTAACGATGATTACTTGTTTATCATTATTGTATCGGACGTATGCACATAGTTTATTATTTTTTATTATTTTATTTCATTATTTGCAAATATGTTCATTTTATTTAATTAATGTGAGTCATTTTATATTAATTTAAGTTTTAATTTGTTTCTGTAATTTTTTAAATAAATAAGGCGGTCGGAAAGGAATAGAAGCGCATAGTAACGAAGATGTGTGCAGTAGCTCTGCCAAAATAAATCGATAATATTCTCGGAAATAATGGCCGTTTGACGCGCCATTGTTAACAGCCAATCATAACGCCGTGGCAACAGCAACTAGCGAAGAGTGTACTGAAATTCTCGGAAAACAGAAAACCGTTACCAACGCTATCGCTAGTTGCTTGGTGCCGCGGAGGTTATATAAGCCGGTCGTGTTTGGAATCGGCACTCACTCTCTCACACGCACTCACTCGCTGCGCGTCCGGAGGCTTTAAGCACTCCTACCTACGTGAAAACCAGTCCTTGTAAGGGCTTTGAGCTACTGACACCACTCTCTTCGTTTCAACTCCTGCACCGATCGCCGCAATATAATAAAACTTGGTTTTATTACACACAAGTATCATCACGCCGCATTCTCCGCTTTCACCATCTACACTACATCGGAGACGAGTAGCAGTCAGCGAACTAAAAAAATATTAATAGTACGGGGGGAGCAATCCGTACAATTATAGTTGATTCCTTTCTATCTGAAACTCTAATAGATAGGGAATTAACATAACATATTTATTGCACAATGATTTTTTTTTAATTTGTACACAACACACACTTTATTACAAATCTATTATATTGTATAATTGTATTGTTTATAAAATATAATAATATGTTTTGTGAATGTATACTTATACTTGTATACGAATACTGGATTTCACCCATGGTGGGTGATTAATTCATGAAATTTAATTGTATCTCAATGGAGACGAAGATGCAAACTGGAAACTTAATATGGTTGATCAAGGTGTTTACAGGACTTATGACCTGTCATTGGTTGGGTTAAGCGCACGTTTTATGTAATTGAAACCGCGTCTTCGTCTCTATTGAGATACAATTAAATTTCATGAAATATAATAATGTTTCTAGAAAACGTACATTACCATTTACAGGTTTATGACAACAATAGTTTAAATTGCAATTTTATTTAATCGTTTTCTGTTAAATAATTCACTTAATTTGTTCAATACATCCACGTTTTTTTTAAATAAAAATTAAATGATTCTAACAATGGTTATCAAAATGTATGTATATTGGTATATGTCGATGGTTGTACTGCGTAATGTGTTTTGCCTATGCATAGGGAATACCAATATCGACATGACTTTTAAATACTCAAACGAATATTCTCTTCGAGATTACCAATTTTTGATGCTTTTATGAAAAAAATTCTTTAAAAAATTAGTTACAAACATGATTTACAATTTTTCTGTATTACATATTTTGTAAATCAATAACGTACTTATTTTTCGAACTGATTCGGCACCTCATTCGGCACCTGGTACCTACCTAGGTCATTATTTATTAATTTATTTATATAAATGGACAATTGCTGCTAAAATGCGCATACAAATGAAACTATATATTTCAAAATGTTATTCTTTAAAAGTGATTCTGAGAGAATAAACCTAAAATGATTAGCTGCCAACGATTCTATGAAATTGAAAAGATGACAATTAACATAATGGAAATATATTGATGCTGCATAATGTTAACAGATTGGTTTTTTAAGTAATAAAGTATTTGGATTATCATTCTTCCGTTATTAAACGTCTGATTTCCAGAACTTCTTTTTTTCTCCGTTTTCTAGTTTAATTTGGAACACTGTTATAATGCCACAATGTATATTTATTGTATTTATTTAATTTCTTTGAAACTGTCGCGATAGCTCTTTCACCTACCGATATTGACATCATCATCTGTTACAATCATCTGGCATTATAATCAGTATAATCAGTTTTTTATAACACTCGATGATGTCAACATTGGTTGACGAAACAGCTGTCACTAAAATTGAATTAAATGAATTGTGAAATTTTTACAGTGTTTCAATATACCCGTTATTTGTATTATTCGAAAAAAAAATTCAAGTAGGTTGTTTTTATTACATCTCTTTATTTGCCTCTTTATATTGTTTTTCGGATATACATCACTCTTTACTACATTTTTCTTCGTGTCAATGACAAACAGTTTAGCCTTAAAACTGGACGTTTCACTTTTCTTGCCACTATGGTAGAAGGTTTTTCCGATTTTGTGTCGTTTGAAGGGGCGCCGGGTGTTATCTTTATGGTTAGAGTAACACCACACACTAAGGCACTTACCTTGCTCTTATATTAATAATAATTTATCCATTACATATGCATTAACACATTAATTTTAAAATGTTCAAATCGTTCTCGGATTACCAATCTGCCCTAATATGTCATTCCTTGGACTCTCTCGAAAATAGACGTACGCTCAATGATCTGATGCTGCTTCACAAAATCTTTCACTATAAAATTGATAACTCTGAACTTCTTTGCAAATTGACACTCAATACCCCTATATCTCGCACAAGATACACCGCAAGACAAGTTTTCCATGTCCCTGTTTATCGCACTAACTACGCTCAAAGCGCGGCAATGTACAGGATTTATAACAACTACAACAAGTATTTTGGAGACATCGATGTTTTCCATTTGAACGAACAAAACATAAAAAAACGATAGGAGCAACCTTTCGGCGTGGATGAGACCATGATGTTACATGATATTATAATATGTTATTTTTATTTTTACTTTTAATTTTGTTCTTATTTCTACTACTATTATTATGTTTAACTCTCAATCATTTTGTTTGCCCGTATTTTGCCTTAGCTTAAAATCAATTAACTGTTTATTGTATTTGTGGTAACATGTGATTGGCTTTATTTATTATTTTTCTTAATGTTTCTTAATAAATATATTGATATCGCTGTATGCTGCCCTTACTGAACAAATAAATAAATATATAGCAAATAATTAAAAATTGAATCAATCTTTCTAATCAGACGAAATTGTAATAAAAAGAGTAATTATTGTGGAAACTACGCAAAAATATGAAATTTGGATAATGCCGGGTTACAAAATCACGCCCTATTTATATTAATAACGCGATAAAAACCTTAATTATCAAGAGCCATACTGTGTAAACTTTGCATTCTAGATAGCGGTTAATGAGGAATACTCAGCGACAACTTTTAATTACTCCGATCCGGGAGGGAGTCTCCAATTGACATTGAAAGTTGGTTAAAGCAATTGGGTGTTGAATTATCAATAGAGCACTATCTGTTTCGGTCCGTTTAACGATACGTTTCATCGGCGTTAGTTATATTTACTCCATAATCCACCTAATATTAATTTGATCTCTCTGTGAACCAATATTTATCAATTCAATTAGAATAGTTTACCTAATATGAAATGTAAATTGACATTAGCTACGTATCAAACTACGAATCATATGTAATGTTTATTATACAGACGGGACAGACACCGCTTTAGGTATGATATATTGGCAAAAAACAAAAAAAATACGAAATACCACAAGAAATACCAAACGCGTCTCTTGATTAACTTATTGTTACATTAACAATGATAAAAAAATTCCATATTTAATTATTAATACGAATAAAAACGTGAGTTTCGCCCTTCTAAGACATAATCAAATATCTACATTTGATAATACCAATAACGCAAAAAATATAATTCCCATAAAATATTATATAATAAAACTTTAATAAAACATATGTTTTCTTAAAGTCAAACATACCTTTAAGCTTATCAAAAAGCATTATAACAATGTTAATAGTTGAAAAAAAAGAGTTTAAATAGTGAATTGTTTGGTGATGTTTTGTGTATGTGTGTGTGTGTGTATGTGTGTGTGTGTGTGTGTGTGTTGTGTTGTGTTGCGTATGTTGTGTGTTGTGTTTTATGTTTCGCCTATCTTAGCCATTATCAAAAGTAGTTATATCTACTATTCCGGTATTCACGGAATGGCTGCGTTGCTTTATCTTCGTTACGGTGACTTCTAACAATAATCTTCTTCTTGTCAATCGTTTCCCACGTGATTGATGGACGTGTCCATCCTGTAAGTCATTGACAATGGCACGTCATGCGCTACTGTCACCCGTCAGTCTCCAGGCTGCAGCTAACGAGAGACCAGTCAGCTCCCTGATTTGATCGGACCAGCGGTTGGTTGTCTCTGTGGTTGTCCATTGGGTCGCCTTTCCTCCAATTTGCCCATAATGATGAAATTTTCAAGGTTGTTTTGATCGATAATAATAATAAATTTATTTATAGATATCTAATACGAATAACAAACGTTTCATAGAAGTTTAATTATAAAATGTATCAAGTATAAGATAATATTAAAATTGTACGTTTTAATTCGTGTTAATTAATTAATTTATTTGTGGTTTCATATTATTGTTCAAAAAACAATAAAAAATAAAAATATATTTATTAGTCATTAGACCTTTTATATAAAATATTTTATGTGTATTATGTGTTAGTTTAGTTCTAAAAGATGTTTGGAAATTTAAAATAACATTGTTTATAATCCAGAATAATGTGGCTAATAAACGACGTTATTTTCAATTTCCAAAGTGTATTACTATGGAATTCCACAGTGTTAATGCCTTAGCTTTCAATCAACTAAAATATGAAATTTAATTCGAAATTTAAAATAATACTATTTTTACGAAAAGGAAAGGGTGATGAAATACAGTATATACGAGTATATATGATATAATCTTAGATGCTTTTGTTTCAAGCGACAAAATCTCGCCGTGTCTCGAGTAACCCCTTGTCTCGAGTAAGACAATCTTTCTCTTCTATTTACTAGGTATCATGATGCTACTGTGAGTGAGATAAGTATCAAGAGATAGGGAGGGTCGTACTCTTTTTACTGACATCCATGTAAACAACGTTAACATATACCATAAGGTTGAAGGATATTAATGGAGGGAACATTTGGTAATTTTAATTGGGGTGTTTGAAGCCGTCTTCCCGTATACAGCTTTAAACCAGAACATTATTAATAACATACATCATGGGTTCTATTTTTGAGCCGAGAAATATTCAGAGGAAAATGTTCGAGGCGACAAAAACAAATCATTACCCCGTTTTCCAGAGGGATAAATAAAGAAATTGATGACAATTCTGCCCTTTTCCAGCAAACATATTCAGATAAATTTTCATTAATACCAAGAAAGATACACGAACGACGATGATGTGACCCAGATATTTCGATTAAAAGGGTACACTCCGCTAACTTAAAGATTTTTTAGGGCGCAGGGGTGCCCATTCGTCAGCCTCGCTCATTTACTTCTTAGGCCCGTCCCCTATCTAATGGAACTGATGTAAACTGATGTGATGTCCCCCATAGGGGACCAATCTAGTGCGTCCTGAGCGATGCAGGCTGGGTTCCGTCTCAGAGTGTGACCGATCCACTGTCATTTTCGTCTAGCGCCTTGTTTTCTAATTGGCTTTTCACCTGACATGGTCCAAAGAACGGCATTTGACACTGTTTGAAGCCAATAGATCTTGAATATTGAGCGAAGGCACTAAAGTTTTCCGATAACGTCTGCGGTAGATTTTCAAGTCTCAAATCCGTACAGCAGTACGCTTTTAATGCTACTGCTGAATATTTGGAGCTTGAGCTTTCTCTAAATGATACTGGAACCTCATATAAGGCGAAGCATAGCAAAAGCTCTCCTTGCCTTGTTAAGTCTGCTGGCTACATCTTCCTCCGTTAATGAGTAAATAATGGATATTTAGAGGAATTCTCTGGTTTTAATATGACTTCTAATTGTAAGTTGTTGTACTCTTTCAAATATTTATTGTTATAAAAAAAATAAACAAATGCTTGGTTTGAATAATACTCGTATTCCCGTAACAATATTTTCTAAACATTGTCCTTCATTTTAAACTGAAATAAACACGTATAATTACAACAATAATTATTGTTTCTATATACATAAACAAAATGATAGCGTTTTTTTATTTTACTTTTATCGCACTTGGAATACGAAATCACAAATTTTCGTTTGTACAGTCAGAGAGTAGAACGTTTACCTAATAAAAACATCCAGATAAGCTCCCGCACTCATCTGAAATACGCCAGCATCGTACGGATCCAGGCATGCTCGCATCACGCTGCGCAGATAAAATATTCTATCAAAAAAATTCAATTGCTCCTAAACCGAAATTTAATAAATATTTTAAAATCAAAAACACTTTTTTGACTATATTAAAGTCTTTATTTAAATAGCGAACAAGTAGAAAAGAAGAATGAACACAATGTATCCATTGTTTCAAGAACAATGATATAAAACTCTGTATTAAATCATTTCTATGGATGAAAACGTCCGTTGACAACAATCTTTATTTTTTAGGAATTACATTCACCTTGCAACCATGCAAACAATCTAATGATTCATAAGTAATGCCTTGCCTTGACAAAGTGTATTATCCCCATAAAATATAATAAAACTTCTAGATATACTCGTATATTGTTTCTGGGACATTGATGTGCAACTCCATAATAAATTGTTAATACGAATGAAAACGTCTGCTTCCTTGAAGTTTTATGTGAATGATATGTTTCGCCTGTCTAAGGCATTATAAAATGTTATTCAATAATTCCTTGGACAGGCGACATATGTCATTCAAATAAAATATAATAAAACTTCTAGAAAACTGAAGTTTTCATTCCTTTAAATTGAAACTTATAGAAAACAAACTTTTCAACTTTTTGATATAAATGGCTTAAATTGGCAAAATTTTCAATGGAATAATTTTTTGATAAAATGGCTTAAAGTGGCAACAGTGAAGAAGGTGCCCCAGACCTTTGATGTTACTTTAACTATAACATCCCGGAAACAACACAAAGTCGAAAAAAACTTTCACCACAATGACAAGAGAATACGAGAGATATGGTCATTTTATGGCTATGTCTACAAAGTTGGTTACCGTTGACAAGGCGAAGAAAAGGAAGACAGAAAGAACTTTACAAAAAAAAAATAGTTCCCCATTATTGTATATTATATATTTTATTGGATATTTTTTTGAGTTATGTTTATTTGATAATAAATACGAATTTAAAGGTTAGTTTTCTAGAAGTTTTATTATATTTTATGGGAATGACATGTTTTGCCCTTCTAAGGCATTATCAAATGATAATGCCAAGAACTGCGACAAATAATTAATATATTAAACGATCATAAAATACAAAAAAATTCTAGAAAACTGTCGTTTTTATTCATATTAATTATTTAATATGGAGGTTAACATGATTGTTCAAGAAACAATAAAAATGTATTTTTTTGGAAGACAACTGTTGATAATTAAACAATTTAGTTACAAAAAATATTGAAAATAACAATTTCTCGATGCATTATCAAATAAAATATCAATTTGATAATACCTTAGCAAGATAAATGATGACATCCCCATAAAAACAAGCGCTTTCTTAATAGAGATTATTTTACATGTATTTTTTTTTTCATTAATCAGAAAGATGAAAAATATATTTGATTATATTTTTAGATTCTTTCAAAAAAATTCATTTAACAAAATTTTGGCTATGGGAAACATTAACTTATTTTTTTTTTAAATTTTGAAACACTGCTAGTAAACGTGTTACAAAATATTTTAGGATAGCATCGCGACAGCTGTTTACTTCTTCAGGTGTTACAAACAACTATTATTATTGTTTGTAGCACTTGATGATGCCAACATAGTTAGGCGAAAAAACTGTAACGACAGTCTCATATAAATTGTTTGTGATTTGTACAATAAAAGTGTTTAAAATTAAAACACTTAATTAAGTTTAATCGTATTGACCGTTTTTTATTTTATCAATTCTTTATTTAAGCTTTATTTTTATGTCAAAAATACAATGCGTTCTGATTGTTGGTACTTATGGTCTTGAAACTGGAAACACTGTCCAGTCAAAGTGCCGAGAAGATACGAGTGACCCAAAGAGTCATGTTAGGAATACGCCTAAGAGACAGAGTCAAAAACGATACAGTGAGTGAAAAAACCAAGGTCACTGACATCATCCACCGGGTGGCGACTCTAAAATGCAATGGACAGGTCACATGGTCGATGAAAAATTGACAACAAGACTGCTGACTTGGAGACCATGGAAGGCAAAGAGAGGTGCAGGGCGACCGCAACTACGGTGGAAGGATAATCTGAACAGACACGTCGGAATAACCTGGATGCAGTCTGCAGAAGACAGAGTGACATGGAATCAAATGAAGGAGGCCTTTGTCCAGAAGTGGACAGAAAAAGGCTGAGGAAGAAGAAGAATAAATGTAATATTTCCATGAATAACTTCCTTCTCCACTGCGCCACTTATAAACTTAAGTTTAACTTAGTAACTTCAAATTTAATAAAATAATTCGGCCGGTGGAAAGCTATGAAATGCTAAAATTAGAAGGCCATTTTTTGTCATCGGTTTTGTGAACAAATAAACGGAATCAGATTATCTCCGAACTGGATTAACGGCATTGAATAATTTATGTTCAATCAAAGATTTGATGGTTTTATACGGCTTCCGAGCCGCCGATATAATCATTTTAGTGCACGAACATAGAGATTACATTATTTAAACGCGCTGCCGACCACTTATTAGATTATTCTGTATATACGGGTATACAAGCAATGCAAATGAAACTATAAATAGAAATAGAGGATAACGTGGCACGATCAAATAAATAAATCATTGAAGTGAATGCAGTACGAATTAAAGTGTTTTTAACAAAATAATAAAAGGGTCATTAGGATGACATTGACACTTGCAAATATAGTAAAACTAACTAACTAACCATCACGCCGTCTCCCCGAAGGGGTAAGCAGAAAGAATGGACTGCCATACCTTTCTTTCCTGACATATTTCTCTCGCTTCCTCAACATTCATACATCGTGTCATGCACGCGCGTCGATTTCTCTGACTCCTCACATGGCCGATATTCGATATTTGATTTATTTGATCGTGCCACGTTTTCCTTGGTCTTCCTCTATTTCTGGTACCATTTACATCATTAACAGATAATTTTTTACCATTCTTTCTTCATTAATTCTTTCAATATGTCCAAACCATCTTAATGATCCTTTCATTATTTTATTCATGACACTATCATTCGCACCGCATTCACTTCTTATATTTTCATTCGAAACTCTATCATACACAGAATATCTCCACATTCGTCTAAGAGATCTCATTTCTACTGCATTTATTCTACTTTCATCCTTCCTTTGCCAGTTCCATGCTTCGCTTCCATACTTAAGGGTCGGTAGAAGAACACCATTGTGCACTGCCATTCTAGCTTTTTTGGATAGGTTTTGTTTGCGATGACAACTTTAAGTGCACCATTCACTTTGTTGCCTGCCCCAACCCTTCTTTCAATATCCCTCTCCACTCTCCCATCTCTTGTAAACATACTACCTAAATACACAAACTCAATTTCTTGCTCCAAGTTTTCACCATTCACGCTAATGTTGCAGACTGTCGTGGTTTCTTCCTTTTCAAAAATCATTACCTTGGACTTATTAACATTCATCATCAGATCATTTCGCATGCATACCTCATACAAGTAGGACAGCGTCATTCGCAACTCCGCTCATTTTGGCACCTACATCCAACGCTATCAGCTCTCTCATACAATTGTCCATATACAGATTAAATAACCACGGGGACATTACGCAACCTTGTTTGACACCTTTATTGATATCAAACCAGGCTGTAAGATCTCCATTTACTCTCACACTAGCAGTGCTTTCCGTGTATAGCGACTTAATGGCCGTGATCAGTTTTGTACTTATTCCATATTCAGACAATATTTTCCACAACTTTTCTCTATTAACGTAATCATATGCTTTTTGTAAGTCGACAAATGCACAGAAAAGTTTGCGATTTTTGGCCAGAAACTTCTCTGTCAATGTACGAAGTCCAAAAATTTGATCCATACATCCTCTGCCATTCATAAAGGCACCTTGCACATCCCAAACTTTGTCACTCGTCAATTTTCTTACTCTTTCTATTAAAATTCTGCCATAGACTTTACCAACGACACTCAAAAGACTAATAGCTCTGTGGTTTCCACATTCCATACGCGATCCTTTTCCTTTGTACAGGGGCATAATTACTGCTCCCTCCTCCAAGCACTGGTTAAATAACTTACAAAACCATGTAGAAACCACTTCGCCACCGCTTTTAATAAAGTCTATGGCAATACAATCAAACCCAACAGCTTTTCCACTTTTCATTGCACTCACGGATCTTTTCATCTCATTCGTACTTATTATTTCAATATTATCATTCATAGGTCCCGCACTCGCACTAGCTGTTATATTTTCGATCACGCTTGTATCACCACCATACATCTCCTTAAAATATTCCATCCATCTTTGATGACATTGACACTTGCAAAAATAGTAAAACTATTTAACTAACCATCACGCCGTCTCCCCGAAGGGGTACATACGACATATTTCTCTCGCTTCCTCAACATTCATACATCGTGTCTTTCTCTGACTCCTTACATGGTCAACATTCAATATTTGATTTATTTGATCGTGCCACGTTTCTCTCGGTCTTCCGCTATTTCTGGTTCCATTTACATCATTAACATATAATTTTTTTAATGTTTTCATTATTTTGTTCATGACACCATCGTTCGCACCGCATTCACTTCGTATATTTTCATTCGACACTATCATACACAGAGTATCCACATATTCGTCTAAGAGATCTCATTTCTACTGCATTTATTCTACTTTCATCCTTCTTTTGCCAGTTCCATGATTCGCTTCCATACATAATTGTGCACTGCCATTCTAGCTTTTTTGGATATCTTTTTGTTTGCAATGACAACTTTAAGTGCATACAATCAAACCCAAGTACAATATATGTTTATAACGTAAGCCAAGAGTACAATTTATACATTTAAGAATAATTAGAAGAAAAAAATACGGTGCATTTAGAAAACACAATTCCAAGAAAAATAAATAGCAATTGAAAACATTGGAGACATGAAAGATGCTTTCTGAGAGTAGCCACACTATCGTAAAAAAAACACATCCGAAGAAATGCGGTGTAGAAGGATTATTGCCATGTTACGGGCATTACCTTGCGTAGATTTGTCCTTATATAATATTTAAAAGTAACTTTCTAACAAACTAACCATATATACAAATACAAATACGCTATTCAAATTAGCCTAATTATTATTATCATTTTCACGTCCTTCATCTGTTATTTTATTTTATATCATTGTATTTTGTATTATTTGTTTTAGATTTATTTTGTGGACGTTGGAAGATCGAAGTGTGCGCGGGAGGTTCGCAACCCATCACACCGCGTCTCCCGCGGGGCGAAAAGAGAAGGATGGAGTGCCGCATCGGTTAAAGTGTGACAGTCCATTCTTTCTGCCTACCCTTTCGGGGAGACGGCGTGATGGTTAGTTAGTTAGTTATATAATATTTACTTCTGATTTTATTTAATAATAAAGAGATGTGAGGCCGCGCGGGAGATATATATAAGGTTAAAAGAATAGATTAAATGTGGTCTGTCACCCTTTTGATTGATGACAAGAAAAGGCTAAATTAAATTAACGTAAGTCCCGAATGGACAAGGAACAGGCCTAGATAGTGCAGCGAGACTGACAAAAGAGCGTCGCTGCGTCCTATAACAGTCTCGGGTGGTGGTGGGAACTTTATATATATGTACCGACATACTTCTCTAGATTCCTATACTTTCCTACATCGTAACATGCACGCTCGTAGATTAATTCGACTTAGTATTTGAATATTATGATCATGCCATGTTTTCTTTGGTCTTTCATGGCTTCTTTTTCCACTCACACTTGCATGTATACAACATTTTCCCCATTTTTCTCTCATCCATTTTTTCCATATGTCAAAATCATCTCAACGATTATTTTTTTATAATATATAAATCACTTTGTTGTTAGACATTTTAAACTTATAGATATAAAATAATAAAGTTATTATAATTTATTTAAACTAGTTTAGTTTGGACCCAAGCTTCACCAAAGTAATTTTATACGACCCTCGTGGCAGAGTGGTAAGAGCTCTAACTGCCATGCCGAAGGTCCCTGATTCGATTCCCGCCAATGTGTTCTGTCATTTATCTGGTGCACAATTTGCGTGACAATAAAATGGCGATACATTAAATACCTATCACATGTTTTGATAATCAATACAATAGTTCAAAAACAAATTGTATACAGTGATTGAGTTTAAACATTGTGCAGGGTGTTTTTTTATATATTTGGTTTTTAAACTGGCAACATTGTTTCTATTGACTGTCAATTTGGCAGTTGAAAATTGATTGGTAGTCAATACGTTTTGCCATTTCACCCAATTGCTCAATTTAAAATTGGACTTCACGATTGCGCTTCATTTGAGCTAGCCGTAGCACTTATATGACCAAAATTATATTTTAACAATAATGGCATAAAATTATCTATCAAATAAAGTCAATATCATAGAGGTTTACATTGTTTCAAGGTGTTTTTTATATTTTGAATTTATATACCTCTAAAAAAAATACCCTTTATGTAGCAATGTGTATAAGGCTGTATTAATAGGTAATTTTCCAATTGTCCAATTTTCAAAAACTTTATCGAACAACTGGGCAAAACGCACTGACTACAAATCAACTGTCAACTGTTAAATTGACAGTCTATAGAAACAATTTTGCCAGTTTAAAAATTAAATCTCTAAAAAAACATCCTTTTTATACATGCAAAAATAAATTATTTAACTAAGTTATATTATATTGCCTTTCATGAAGCTTGGGTCCAAGCGGATCTAGTTGGCATCAATTAAAATAACCGTACCGTATTTAAACCCAGAGTGTTTTATTATTTTATATCTATTAGTTTAAGGATTAATTTTATCTCAATAGAGACGAAGATGCAAACTGGAAACTAAATATGGTGATCGAGGTGTTTACAGGACTTATGACCTGTCATTGGTTGGGTCATGTAATTACAACATTCCCCATTTCACCTTTCTTATGACCACCATGTCTGACACAATTTTGGAAGTTGTATATATGTTAATATACAACACCACAATTCACATGTCAGTTTCAATGCGCCATCTATGAAGATTAGATTTAAGCATATTAGTTTATGTTATTAATATTTATAAATCTGGTTGTTATTGAAATTAAAACCCTATCACTTGGAATGGTCTGGGAAAACGAGGGACCTGAATAAGTCGGTCCGCCACGGTGCCAGTCGGCGCGAGGGATTAATAAAATATGAACCGGAGACACTGGATTTCCATAGGAATCAAATGTCAAGTGTGACAATGGGTGCCCTTCAAGCGATCGGGATTAAAACTTCGCCAACAAGCGGGGCTAAGCTGAGGGGGGCGGCCGAGAAATTTTTTAAAAGTTTCGACTTTCGCCTTATAAATAAATTAGTATTTTTGGTGCCGGGAAACGGGAGGATCCGAAACACGTCCCTTGTACGTACGTGTATCTAGATTCTGAGACGTGATCTTCCAGGCAGAAAAATAAATGTTATATAGACCTGTCGGGCGGTTTACGGTCCCTTCCAGATATTTCCAGCTACGTTTAAATTAACTTGAAATAAAAGAAGCCGGGCCCTCTTCCACAAGTGTACAAGTATGACACGCAACCCTAAACAGATAGCATTTTTATTCTTTCGCATTTATCGCAAGGTCATAATCTCTCGTGAAGTAGCAAATCGAAAGGCCAAAATATGTAAAATAAATGTTCTTCTACTTCTTCTTCTTTGCTAGCCTTCTTCCCTCCACTGCTGGAATAGGCCTCTTCCAATTTCTTCCACTCGTCTCTATCCTGTCCCTTTTGCATCCAAGATTTTCCAACCCTTTTGATAATATCATCGGTCCATCTCATCAGTGGCCTTCCGACACTTCGTCTATTCTCCCATTGTCTCCAACTGAGTATTCTGGGTGCCTATCTGTTGCCACCCTATCTAGCCAAGTGTCCAACCCATTGCCATTTCAATTTTGCCACTCGGTCCATGACGTCAGCAACCCTGGTGCGGCGTCTGATTTCTTCGTTTCTTATGCGGTCATGCAAGCTCACACCAAGTATCTGTCTTTCCATGGACCTCTGTGTACACTATAAATAAATGTTATTTATAACCAAATTGCTTCTTATTACCCATTAGTATATAGTATATTAAAAACTTTTCCCCTGTACAATCTTGCTAAAAAAATAATAATACTACATCCAACTTTTGTCACCTTTCATATTAATGAAATCTATGTACTTTCTGTTATTGTTTACCATTTTTAATTTATTATTTTTCACCATTTTGACTCTATGCTATGTGTAATTTTTCCTTTTCATTACTGTTTTATTATTATTATTAATATTATTTTATTATTATATTTTTCACTTTAATATTTTCATCTATAAATAGTAACTAACCGTTCTTTTAATTAAAATATTTAGGTACCTAACTCAATTTCAGTAAGAACTCCAAAGTTATATCAAATAAATTATTCAAATTGACATAGGAACAAATACACATAAAGATTCGAAAAATCAAAAAAAATTGACATTTGATATATTATTGTAACACCTGATGATGTCAACATAGGTTGATGAAACAGCTGTCGCGTAAAATAAAATACAATTGTGATACAGAAAACAAAGTTTATTTATTAACAGTTTACAACATATTTTTAAAAATATATAGTCAAATGAGATCACTTAGACAAATGTAAGTAAAATCTATAAAGAAAAGTGTAAAATGTATATAAATATACGAGTAAATAGTGAACGCAGTGCGAATGAAATAATGAAAATCTCCCCGAAGAAGTAGGCATAAAGAATGGACTTTTTAATAAAGAGGAACATAGAAGGATTCCCATCACATGCGCAAGGCTGTTATAGGGCGCAGTGGCCCCCTTTTGTCAGCCTCGCTCGTACACTTCCTAGGCCCTTCCATCCGGGACATTCATTTAATTTACCCAAACACAATGGCATGCCAGACCACATTTACGCTTTTTCTTCATTACAAAGTTTTCTCTCGCTTTCTCAACATTCATACATCGTGTAATACACGAACAGTCGGAGAAATCGACGTGTATGAATGTTGAAAATTCGAGCGAAGTACTCTTATGTCAGAAAATAACAGTTTGACAATACATTATTCCTGCCAACCCCTTCGGAGAGGCGGTTTGATAGTTATTAAAAAAAAAACGGTAAGAAAATATAATTTTACTATTCCATTTTTAATATGCATACGTCAATTTGAATGGAAATTTCATTGAGATTTTTTCTTCTTAAGTATAGACGTAATTTATATCAAATACTGCAGTACTAAGGGAAATTGGAAACTGTTTATTTTTTTTAACAATTGTAGCTACCGTCTGCAGACGCGAAGTAAGTTCGAGAAAATGGAGACGCTAGTGATAGGGTGGAAACAACGTATGTATGTGAGTAGAGGCCGCGTAGTTTTGGTAATACCGTTTCGACTATGATGCGGTATTTGTTTTGCTCTTGTCGGGAGCGGGCAAGCGTAGCCGGAGGGGTATTTCCGAATGTGGGATTCGAAATATTCAGGCCCGCGGTGACATTTACGAAGAGATACATGTAAATTTTGTTTTGTGTCCGTCAATAGGGGGAATAATGCGTGAAATAAGAGGCTTTATATAAAAGCGTGACTTTCCGATGCCAGAAATATGCGCCCTACATATCCCACGAACACACTCCCTCTTAGGAATCATGAGGGGATGAAAAACGCTCAATATTCAGGTATTATATATATAAACGTAGAGTCCGTTTATTTCAGGGAGATTGTTTGCAATAGGCTGAGTGACGGTGTGTTTACAAAAAAACTAGACGCTTTTTAAATTTTTTTATTGTATGAAGGCAAAAAAATATTTCAATTATATTTTATATTCATACATTAAAATAAACAAATAATGTAAAACATTTTATTTATTTAAAAATAGATTTTTTAAAGGTTTATTAAGTTAATGTTGTTATTTAAGATTTCATGGTCGAAGTTCATTGTAAGCAACGAAATTTTTAAAAATTAAAAAATTATCTTTTTAAAATGGATATTTATATATATCTTTTTAAAAATAAAAGTCCATCAAAAACATTAAAAACCTTAAATACACTTGAAAAAGTTTTTTTATTAAACATTGTATATTTAGTATCCACCATCATACATCCTCTTGATACCACACCAGAAGTAGTTATTATAATATACATTAAAAATAAATTTTTAATTTTTTGCAATCATTCATGAAATTTAAAGTAACATTTTGTTTTAATTAACCAGCCTTATTTTTTTAATCAACAACTCTGTTACCTTCGAAATCATCCTTTTTTTTTTTTTTTTTTGATATTTTTAATTTTTTTTGGCAAAACAATTAAGGGTGAGACTTTTATTCATAATAATACAATACGAAAATTGAAAGGCATCATTTTTATTTTTGATTGTTTCAAATATCTGTTATCCCGGCTAATGGTGTCTGCAATTTCTTATTTTTCTGAAAAATTTGTGTTGTTATTGGAATTAAAATACAAAACCACAAACAATAACGTGTCCTTCCTTTATCTTGAAGATAGTAGTAATTTTATAATTACCGAGTATTCTAAAAGCTAATGCCGCACACTCCGCCCACTCAGGAACCAATCAGGTAGCGTTATCTAATCAATTTAGGAGGTGTTACTAAAACTATTTCAAATCAACTCCTTGATGTGAATAAACTATACCGAAAGCACGGAGTGCTATTGATGTAATAATATTAACAGAAGCTAAATAATATAACTACAACTAGCAAAGTTACGATTATGAAAGTCCTTCTGAAATCGTTGCCACAATTGAAATAGTGAAGACATATTCAATAAACTAGAAACAATTTCAAAATCATATTAAATTAAAAGTACTTCAAAGTCTTTCTTAAGTTAATTATAACACTCGTATATGGTCCAATTAAATAATAAAAATTATTTCACAATTAAATCAATTATATGTTCCTTGTTTCTTAAAAACTCCATATTCAATAATAATTAATTAACAAATTAAAACATCGTTTTCTAGAATGTTTTGGTTCGCTTTGCTAATGTATTATCGAAAAACGTTTTATAATGCCTTAGCAAAGCGAAATATTTCTGTCCCATAAAATATAATAAAACTTTTAGAAAACCGATGTTTTTAATCATTTGTTTTATTTCATATCTTCTTATTTCACATTTTATAAAACGTCATGTTTTTTTTTCTGGCAAATAAATGATGAAATCAAAATTGAGTGATTACTTTTGCAACCGGTACCAAGGAATAATGTTGATTTTACAGGCCGAAAGATAAAATATTATGTACAGACACTATTTAAAGAAATTTATAAAAATATTGCGAAAAAAATGGTATAATTGAATTTCAGGTTTCAAGCTTGTTTTGTTATTTACCACGCTACGAGCCCATTCTATCAAATAAAAGATGTGTAGGAGTTTTTAAGAACTCTTTTTAAAACCGGATAAAAAATAAAATATTAACCGGTTCATAATCTGCGCCTCCTACCAGTTGCCACCAAATTTATGACTATGATCTCTGTCGAGATAGACTCCCAAGCTTGCGTGTAGATAAACCACCGCCAAAGTTATCGACCTCCATTTCCTTATTCAGCCTTTGCTGTCTTTCTAGCCACCAACGTTTCTCAAATGCATCTATTCATTGTTTTTACTGCCATTAAAGTCGTCTCTTCCATTATGCCCCGCTGCTCTACCTAACATCAAAAGCTCCAGATCTCTTACCACTATTCTTGCCAAATTCTTTATCTGAACCCCAATGTCACTTTAGCTCCCATCCTAGCTCAACGGCTCACAAACAATATCACTCTTGTCTGCTCGATTCCACACGTCCAACGAGCCAAACACTAAAAAATAATTAACCCTTTTCCAAGTTCATCCCAAACTCGGCCATACGTGAGTATTCAGGTTTATATGTCGGACCTTATCCACCAATAAACCATCCTATCTAGCATCATTCCTGTACCTAACAATAATTGAAAAAATACCAATCAATGCATCTACTCTGAAGTTAAACTAATACACGGTCAAGCAATACCAAATACAAATACAGTTAATGGGAAAATATTTGGAGCGCCGCATAGATGATGAGTAAAAAGGAACACTAGCCTGGTGATATGGTCTCAAAGACTAATTCCTTCTGCAATTAAAAGGATGCAACATAAAAATGCCAAAAAGTAGGACTGTTAGGGTACTAAAAAGGTTTTTTTAGCAGATAGGTCTTGTCCTATCTAGTCCTGGATTCGTTCAAAAGATTTGCTCTTCTCAGCACACAAAATCATCAAAAAATATCCAAGAACGAAAATTTCAACGCGTGAGGGAAAAATAATAACTCTAAGCTGGTTGTTCTGAAAAAACAATATACCAAGACTAATACAAAAGGCGACAAGATCGTAGTTATCTTAACATGTCATATAAAAATATACGTACAATGTATGAAAGTCGCACAGCATTCAAGACAAAAGAAAATAATTACGTAATAACTATATCAATGTTTCAGCCAAGCATGAGAGTGACGTAACAATCGACAACTAGGTGTTTCGGAACTACCTTTGTTTTCCTCAGTGAACTTTACAAAGAAACAAGTTAGTGTTTTTCCGACATAATTAATAAGTTAATTAGTGGCGGCTCCAGTGTGTGCTCGTGAAGGAGACTTTAATTCACTTTAGCTTGACGACCAAATCACGTAATTAGATAACAGACTCTTCTCTAAATAAAGGCTTGTGCCCGTGTATGTGCGAACGTACACAATCCAAGACGCGTATTCCCAGAAAGAAATCTCGGGACTAGTGAGAAAGAATTTTTAATATAACAGGCAACACCTTCGGAAGGATTATTACTAGTCTTGGCAAATAACAGTGTAAGTTTTTTTTAATAATGTAGAGTTAAAATGGAATTGTGTTTTACGCGGCCTTTGGAATTAATTAATTTAAGCAAGAACAATCTTCTTTGCTTTTCAAAGTTTAAGAGCTTGTATTCTCTCATTGTATTGTATATTTTATTGAAAGAAGTACACGATTTATTCATTTAAATTCTTGGGAATTCATATATGTGGCTGTTTAAAAGGTTAACATATTAACTCTTAAATTATCAAGTCTATTGTAAGGTATTTGTTTTTTTTTATTTATTTTCTTAACTTTTTTTTCCTTGTATACAACAGGTCGATTGAACCCAATTACTGTATACAATTTATTTTAGTTATTATATTGATTCTTTTAACATGTGATAGGTAGCCAATCTATCGCCATTTTATTGTCACGAGAATACGACACCAGACCAAAGACAGTGTGACAATCACACTGCCATTGCCAGGAATCAAACCCGGGACCTTCGGTATGGAAGTCAAAGCTCTTACCACTCTGCCACGAAGGTCGACAAGACAAATACAAATACAAATATTTATTCAATTTAAGACTTGTTAATGACGTAAAAATTAGATCACTTAGAAGAATGTGCGTTAAAACAATGTATGATATGATATTTAACGATGATGTAAGAAAGGAATGTAAGGCGGATGAATATGTCCTAAATAAAATTTATAAATTGTCAAAAAGATGGTTTGGACTTATGGAACGAATGGTTAAGGGAAGAATGGTTAAAAAGATATATACAAGTAGTGTAAATAGAAAAATAAGTCAAAGAAAGCCAAGGAAACAAGCGTCTCGTTATTTTATATAATTCCATGATATAGAAAAATATTTTTAAACAAAAAAAACATCAATGTATACAATATCAAAAATAAATTAAAAACACTTTTATTTTAAAACATTATTTTAACTCTGCCAACTGACTTCGCTCATCAAAAGTAAAAAAAAAACAATCTGAGACTTTTAAAAATGTATATTTAATTTCATATTTTCAGACCAATGTTAAAAGATAACAGTAAAATATTTTTTCTAGCAAATTATATGATATACTATAAATACAAAAAATTCGCTGTGAAAAAATCTTTTTTCTCAAATTTTTGAGAAGGTCTTACAGCGACTTCATCGGTTAAAAAATATGAAAAGGATTTGCAACATAGACTGAATCCGAATAGTACGGAACATCGCAGAGAATGGAGAATTTCAATTAAGTTCTCCTATTCATTCAAAATGCTGATCCATCGAGATGTAAATATTTCACATGTCTGAAACTTCATGTGAAGTTTCTTGAATTTACAAGTTTACGTTTTATTTCATTTTGTAACGAAATGAAAATTGTATTGTATTTTGAAAATTGTATTTAGGTAGTTTGTTTACAAAAGATGGGCGAGTGGAGAGGGATATTGAAAGAAGGGTTGGGGCAGGCAACAAAGTGAATAGTGCACTTAAAGTTGTCATCGCAAACAAAAACCTATCCAAAAAATCTAGAATGGCAGTGCACAATGGTGTTTTTCTACCGACCCTTATGTATGGAAGCGAAGCATGGAACTGGCAAAAGAAGGATGAAAGTAGAATAAATGCAGTACAAAGATCTCTTGGATGAATGTGTGGATAATCTGTGTGTGATAGAGTGTCGAATGAAAATATAAGAAGTGAATGCGGTGCGAATGATGGTGTCATGAACAAAATAATGAAAGGATCATTAAGATGGTTTGGACATATGGAAAGAATGAATGAAGAAAGAATGGTAAAAAAAATATATGTTTATGATGTAAATGGAACCAGAAATAGAGGAAGACCGAGGAAAACGTGGCACGATCAAATGAATCAAATATTGAATGTCGGCCATTTGAGGAGTCAGAGAAATCGACGCGCGTGCATGACACGATTTATGAATGTTGAGGAAGCGAGAGAAATATGTCAGGAAAGAAAAGTGTGGCAGTCCATTCTTTCTGCCTACCCCTTCGGAGAGACGGCTTGATGGTTAGTTAGTTAGTTAGTTATGAAAATTGTAATGCATACTTATATGTTAACGTTAACTAATTATTTTTATACTAGAAATGTTATAAAAAGAGAAACCATCACGCGAGGGATAGGCCAGGGGATAGGCCGCCATACTTTTCTGTCCTTATATACCTTTCTAAATTCTTCTATTATACATTCATACATCGTAAAATTCAAGCTCGATGATTTTTCTTACTTCGAATGTTGCCGCCTTTTAGTAATTTATTTATTTGGTCATACCATGCTTTTCTTGGTCTTTTAGGGCTTCTCGTTCCACTCACACAGTTTCTTTATAACATTTATTATTATAATTTTTATTATTATTATTATTATTATTATTATAATTATTATTATTATGATTATTATTATTATTATTATTATAATAATTATTATTACTATTTTTAATATTATTATTATTATTATTTTGTTGATTCGCTCTTTACGTTATATGCCAAATTGATGTAAAGGGTGTTATAGTTATTATAGTGATTCTCGTGACATGTGATAGGTAGTTAATCTATCGCTATTTTATTGTCACGTGTTTCTACACCAGACCAAAGACAGTGTGCCAATCATACTGCCCTCGCCGGGAATCGAACCCGGATCATTCGAGGTGGCAGTCAATGCACTTATCACTCGGCCACGAAGGTCGTCAAACCATTATATTCTCATCCATTCGTTCCATATGTCCAAACTATCTCAGGGATCCTTTTTACAATAATTTTACTTATGATGCAAACTATCATATATCGTTTTTCTATCATGAATCGTTTTTCTACACATTCTTCTCAGTGATCACGGTATTCATCCAACTCGCATCATTCTTTTGCAAGCTCCAAGCTTTACTCCCATACATTAGGGTTGGCATCAGAACACCATTATATTATATATTGCCATACTTGCTTCAGTAAATATACTTCTATTTGCAATGATGATTTTGAGAACATGTGTTTTTTCTATTGTGTTTTAAATATAACCAGAGATACCAGTAGATTTTTTCTTGAAATAAATCAAAAAGGAAAACGTTGTAATTTGTTTCCTAGTATAAAGAAATCGATCACTTGAGTAGAAGTGTGCTGGGCATCTCTCTAAGTGAGCCAATAACCACTGCTGGAGATAGTTTCTTGAGTGGAATACACGACTTGAAAGGCGAAATGTTCAGTTCCCTGGACATGTGATATCCGCCATGTAGTCGAAGAAAGGATGGCAGTTACGGAGGTTGCAGTGAATGTTTTTGAATTGGGTGTATCCCGAATGCAGACAAATAAAAAGAGATTTAAAAGGTGTAAAGAAATTCTTTGAAATTTTAAAATATAGATTTAGAAAAGCTTACACTCCATATCCTGCTAGTGAAATTGAATAGAAGAACATTTTTATTAATTGACTCCAAGAACCAACATGTAAAGTAAGATAAGATTATATGATCTAGATATATTTATAAATACTGAATTGATTGATTGAAATATGATCTAGATATATTAGACCATGGCATTTTATAGGTACATTACTTCAAGATGTGCAGGCAGAGAGGATGGACTGCCACACTGCTCAGTTCTAACAAAATTATTGAGCTTCCTACAATTCATAAACCATAACGCGCTTGCTCATCGATTATTCCGACATCGAATTTAATTTATATATGCCATGTCTTCCTTGACCTTAAATAGCGATTCAACAAAATAATACTAATAATAATAATCATACAATTTATCCAACGGCAACACCCAACTAAGTTATTTCCAAAATGTGATGTATCTATGGGTTCTAATATAAGAGCAGTAATACTTTGTTTTGAAATGCTGTAAATAAATATTATTCTTCAGATCCACAGAACAATTCTTCAGAAATTTCGATCGCTGTGGCGGATACTTTCTCACCATAGTGATTTCCCGGGTAGAAACATTAAATTAATAATTTTTCCCTTTGACTTCTTCAAGGATTTGCTGAAGGTACTTTCTCTTAGCTGGTGGGTTTAAGTTTTGTGGCGCCGATGATACAAAATACGTCCTATCCTAGTCTGCTGTGACCTTGATGTTAGGGTCAGTTATCACATTTCCCGGACCTCGCGGGATCACGAGGTCCACTCTAGGACGCCAGGGAGTCAGACTTACTGAAAATATCTTTGTCTTCATGCAAAGTAGCCTTTCTCGGCATTATATAGGTACATACGTTCCAGCATAGTATCCCACTGTGGCACTTCTAGTCATTGGAGTCCCAAAACTAACTAACCAATACGCCGTTTCTCCGAAGGTGTAAGCAAGAAGAATGAACTGCCACATTTTTTTTCCTGACGTACTTATCTCGCTTCCTCTACATTCATACATCTTGTCATGCACGCACGTCGATTTCTCTGACTCCTCACGTCACTGATATTTAATATTTGATTGATTTGATCGTGCCACGTTTTCCTCGGTCTACCTCTATTTCTAGGTCGTTCAAGTCGTTTACATATACCTTCTTCACCATTCTGTCTTCACAAATTATTATTCCTTGTGTCCAAACCATCTTAACGACCCTTTCATTAATTTGTTCATAAGACTTTCATTCGCATTCACTTCTTATACTTGCATTTATACATCATCATACTCATACACAGAGTATTCACACATTCGTCTAAGAGATTTCATTTCTACTGCATTTATTCTACTTTCATTTTTATTTTGCTAGTTCCATGGTTTACTTCAAATGCATTAAAAAAAAACATATAACACATCCTTAAATCTTTATAATGCTATTAAAAAATAATTCATACAGCTTCTGAGGTATCAGTAATATGCAAGTATAATCTGATCTTCCATGAACATATTTCCAATTATTAATTAGCCTATTAGTTGAGGTTGCTGGAGTCAGGCCTAAAAATGAACCTACAGCACTTTGAGTTATTAATTTTTGTGTACACGTAAAACCACACACAATTATCAACAAAAGCTATTCTGCTGGCGATAAATACCCAAAGTAGGCAACAAACCACCGGCATTAAAAATGGGCGGTAATGTTGCCAGATGATGCATTTTATTATGTTCACAGTTATAACAACAATTGTGGTTTTCATTCAACTTAATATTTAATACAGAGACTCGAATAATGATAGTACCATCAAGATGGTTTGTATACATGTAAAGAATGAATGACGAAATAATGAAGAAAAAAAATTAAACATTTTTTCCTTTAAATATTCCATTGTTTTGACCGAAACACTATGATATCTTCACATCTTAAACTGTGAATGAATAAACTTTGTTTTTTGTATCACAATCGTATTTTATTTTACGTGACAGCTGTTTCATCAACCTATATCAGGACAGAACAGTGTGGCGTTCCATTATTTCTGCTTACCTCTCCAGGGAGACGGCGTGATGGTTAGTTAGTAACATTTGCATAAAGCAAATATTTTAGGAGAGTCGATTATCTTTATATTATATATCATCTGTACAGGCGTATGTTAATAGTAGAACTTCTCTTAAACGGCTGGTCCGATTTTGGGGAATTTTTTTTTGTGTATTCGAGTGGGTCCCTGGATGGTTTAGATTCAATTGGACCTGGTGGGTGACGTTTAAGCCAGTGATTCCCAAAGTGGTCTATATGGACCCCCAGGGGTCTACGACAACTTGCAAGGGGTCTACGACAATTGTCAAAAAATGGGGGTTCAACCAAATTGAAGCCAAATATTGAAATGCAAAACGAATAACGAAATCGTCCAATTTTCCAAATAAGCTAAAAAAGGTCGCCGAAGATTTCGACCGGCAAATTTTCCCCAATGAGCTAAAAAAACAAAGATCAACAACGAATTCCGGCTTTTTTGTTTTGGATTTTTTTGCCCTGAAAAAAAATCTAATTTCAGGAAAGCAGGGGGTCTACACAAATAGAAGAAATCGGCAAGGGGTCTATGGGACCAACATTTTTGGGAACCTCTGGTTTATACCTTCAAGGAAGTTCACGAATAATTGACATTCTAAAAATAATACATAGTAATGTTCGCGTACCATAGATAGCGCTGATGTCGAATTCCGTGTTTAAGCATGCGCACATCATTAGCGTTGTATTGTGGCGTTGGTTTAAAATTCAAACTCAATGTCAAATGTCATTTAGTCTACAGTTTATCGAAAATACAAACATCGAAAAAACGTTTGCTGAACCAGCTAAATGCAATTAATGTCAACGTTCGGGCAGGACAATGTCTGTCAGGTCTGCTAGTTTAGTATAAAATTATATATTTTCTATTTAATATTAATGAAAACGTCCGTATTCAAGAAGTTTTATAATATTTTCAAGTTTCGTGGTTCGTACGTGACAGCGATAAGTGATAATGTCCAAGCAAGGTGAAACATGTTACTTCTGTAATAAATCGACCGACAGCCGACCTCAGAATATATGACATGGCTATATTTATCAAGTAGTGGTAAAAATTAACTACACCTCACACATTAACAAAACATCACCTCATGATTAGCAACAACAAACCATCACGCCGTTTCCCCGCAGGGGTAGGCAGAGAGAATGGATCACCACACTACTGTATCCTGGCACACCTCTCTAGCTTCCTCCACATTCATACATCGAGTCATACACGCACGTCGATTCTTCCGGCTTCTGACATGACCAACTTTTAATATTTGATTAATCTGGTCATGCCATATTTTCCTCGGTCTACCTCGACTCCTTATTCCATTTACATTGCTAACGTATACTTTTTTAACCATTCTTTCTTCACCCATGCGCTCCATATGTCCGATTAGCGAGTAGAGTATACCAGCCCAACATCTCTGAATACCTCTAGGTAGGAACAGTGTCATAGTTAATAAGTTAATTCCAATAACTATTATGAATTTACATATATCAAATTATTTGGTTGGCTTATTTTATCATTTTTCCGATCATAAATGTGTAGCTTTTCTGTTAAATTTAAATTAATTCGCATTGTCTTTTAAATATATAATGATTTATTTTACATTATTATATAATAATATTTTTAAAACTTCTCCAGAAAAATAAATTGAAAAGTGATAAAATTGTGATTAAGAATATATAACTCATTCATCAAAAAATAATTTATAATTAACTCGCTCATCAAAAAATAAAATTGTTAAAAATGAATTTATTTATTCGTCTTTTTCTTTTTTATATGCTTTGTATATACAACACAAAATTTAAAAAAAAATTAATTACGTATCAGACATGTTTCAGACAACCGGTCAGTGATACGTATTATAAAGATACATATTTAATATATAATATTATAAAATCGTTCACAAAAATGTTTACAACTATGAACTTATTTGTTATTTAAGAGTATAAAGAGTATCAGTTTGATGATTTTTCGTATTAATCAAGTTTAAATTAGAACTTTTAGTTACAAATAATCATCTAACATTTTCAATATATTTTTTGTGAACGTATACTTATACTTGTATACGAATCCTGGATTTCACCCATGGTGGGTGATTAATTCATGAAATTTAATTGTATCTTAATAGAGACGAAGAATCAAACTGGAAACTGAATATGGTTGATCAAGGTGTTTACAGGACTTATGAGCTGTCATTGGTTGGCGTAAAGCGTGCGCTTAACCCAACCAATAAGTCATAAGTCCTGCAAACACCTTGATCAACCATATTCAGTTTCCAGTTTGCTTCTTCGTCTCTATTGAGATACAATTGAATTTCATTTTCAATATACATTACACATTATTAAAATTATCTGTGAAAATATCCAGTGTTTTGTAAGAGGCTATTTATCAGAAAACATTATAAAATGATACGGATCACATTTGTTTTTTAAAATCACAAATGCCTAGCATAAAAGGTTGTATTATACGAGTATGAATGGAAGAGTTATGTCGTAGAGATGAAACGCATGTTTCCTAGTGTAATAATATCCAAGAACGAAAAAGTTTTTTCTACGTTCGAAAAAGAAAAAAATTGTCACAAAGAATATTTTAATATTGCTTTGAACGACAGATCAAACAGTAAACAACCGCGTTTCGTCTAAAAATTGTCTTACAATAAAACGGAAAAACAAAGAGGATGTTTTTATTATACCCGGTGGTATAATATTTGCCGAGTGGGAATATCGAAGACAGGTTGCTGAAAACATAAGAAAATGTTATTTTTCGTTGGTCATTCAATACTACTGTAGTTTGGGCAAATGTTCCTAAGCGGGCCGTGGTACGTGGTTTGATGTTTCATTGTGAGATACAATTCTATTATATAACGGAATGCTCTTATACAGAATATTAGGGTTTGATCATGGATATTTCTTAACCCTTCATTGTATGATTTTTTTATTAATTTTAACGAAAATTATGATATTAGTTACCAATTTATATGCTATTTATTGTTTCTTGAACAATGATGTTCAACTCCATATTAAATAATTTATACGAATGAAAACGTCTGTTTTCTAAAAGTTTTATTATATTTTATGGGAGTGACATGTTTCGTCCTTCTAAGGCATTATCACATTTGATAATGCCTTAGAAGAGCAAAACATGTGATTAACAAAATGTGAGCGAAACAAAATAGGGAACAGTAATCCCTCGTTTATCGCGATTAATCCGTTTCTGACTCCGTGAAGTAAGATCTGTTTTGTATAAATTGAATATTTTCGTAGTCAGAGCATAGAAAACCTATTTGTGACACTTTAAATAAGGGTAATACGATTCTGTCATTTTGGTTAAGGTGGGCAACCTCTATTATTTTTTCACCATCTTTGATCACATCCAATAGTTTCACCTTCTCCTGGATATTAGTAAATTAGTAGATTTCTCGGATTGTAGTGAATTTGCTACACCATTCAATGAAGCCTGCGCCAACAATTTTTGATTTGTTAATATTTGATAAATTGATATTGATATTTCTTGTATTTTAATTGGCAGCAAAGAAAATATATCAAAAATTTAATATTTATTCATGGTATTCCTACATAAAGTTTTAATAGTGATTTCAGTTACGACGGGTTTCACAGTCATCTTGTGAAGATCTTCAATTTGTTTAGATGAGTTTGTATACAGCTTTTTGAAAACATATGAATACCAGAATGTTATACCAGAAATTTAGCAACATATTATTATTTTACTTAGCAACATATTATTTAACTACGTTTACATTTTATCTACAAGAAGTCATGAATACTTACTTTTTTCTATAAGAAATACTTTTATGTTTTTGGGGTTTTTCTCTGGCCCCTTAATTATTGTTAACAGTACATTAACGCACATCAATTACCTTAAGAACCTTATTCTGCTAAATTTGGTCCATTCACTTTGTTATCCGCACCAACCCTTCTTTCGATGTCACTTCGATCCACTGTGAATATGCTACCTAAATACACAAATTCAGTCATCTGCTCTAGGTTCTCCCTATTAATACTTATGTAACAAACTGTCGTTTCTTCTTCCCTTTCAAAAACGTTTTCGTTGCTTTGGTCGAAACACTATGATTCTTCTACTTCTTCTTCTAGGTCTGATGACGTGTTATTGGTTGCATCTTTGTCTTCCTGGGAAGTGGACTGCTAACTATCGTGCCATGTTTTCGGTGGTCGGCCACGTGGTCGAGAACCCTCCGAAAGACTGTCGCAATATATCTTTGGGACCCTATTTTCTTGCATACTGCATCTGAAACGAACATGTCTTCCATGTTCGTTTCAGAATCTTCTCCTTTAAGGTGCCCCCAACCTTGCAGATTCCTCGAATTTCTATATGTCTTATTCGGTCACGAAGGTATTTGACAGCACAAGGTATTTTAATTAAATAGTAAACAAATTAACCCAAAATTTACTTTATATAGAATCATTTCAACTACAACTTAATAACAGTAATACATTATTTAAAATCAGGGAAAAAAAGTTTAACCCCCACCACTATCATTTATTATATAAACCAAATAAATTTTGATGCAGGTACCAGACGATGGCAGCAAGCTTCTGAAACCGGTCGAACATATACACAAGTGGAAGCACGCTAAATACATAATAATAAAGAAATTTTGTATCAATTTTTTTTTGTTTTTATTATTTAAAATTAACTTTTACCAAGAAATTTTAATTAAAAACATTAATTATTGGACAGTTGTTTCGCGAAATAGGTTAGCAAAACAGCTGTCCCGGCAAACTCTTAAAAATAAATTGTTTTACTTACAAACAACATTGTTTCAAATTCAAACATTGAATAACATAAGATTAAGATTAAGTTGATAATATAATAAAGTAAGAATGATTATTACTCGAGTAATAAATATTTCGTTGATTCTGACTTAGCTGTTGCAATGCATCAATCCTCGAAGCACGATAGAGCGGTCACTTAATTAATGAAGCATTCGTCCCTAAAGTTTGGGTCTAAAATGTTAAAACGGTTTGGTAGTTTTGTTCTGAAAGGCCAAACTACAATTACACACTACATAACTTTTGACAAGTTAACTCTGTTAGATCGTTATTTACTTCATTCAAAATACATGGGACCTTTAAAGGCTGACTTCAAGTACAAATGATCTCGGAACAGACGTTTTGATTTTATGGCTGTAAATATTTTCTAATTTATAATATTACGCCATAATTAGTGCTTAGCTCGGAGCTTGGGCTCAAATGTTCCGCAATGCTTTAATTATTCTCAAGATAAAAGCAAACAAAGTTTTTTTTTTTGGGAATGTATACTTATACTTGTATATGAATCCTGGATTTTCACCCATGATGGGTGGTTAATTCAAATTTAATTGTATCTCAATAGAGACGAAGACGCAAACTGGAAACTGAATATGGATGATCAAGGTGTTTACAGGACTTATGACCTGCCATTGGTTGGGTTAAGCGCACGCTTTATGTAATTACAACATTCCCCATTCCACTTTGTTTTTATGATCATGCATGATACATTTTTGGAAGTTGTATATATGCTCCAAATCTACACTTATCTTCACGTGTCAGTTTTAATTGGCCATCTATGTGAAAATCCAGGATTCGTATACAAGTATAAGTATACATTCACAAAAATATTTGTAATCATTCTGATCAATTCTTTGGCATATAGATAGGAATAATACTCCAGGCGGCTTCTAAAACAATACGCTAATAGGCGATAGCCTTCGCATTGTGTTAATAAAGTAGTTTGCTAAACGCTAAAAATCATTCTCCATAGATGGCGTTAGTGGGTGGATTATGTAGGTTAATCTTAAAAAGATTGACATGTGTAATCAAATCTACATAGATGGCCAATTGAAACTGACACGTGAAGATAAGTATAGATTTGGAGCATATATACAACTTCCAAATATTTATCATGCATGATCATAAAAACAAATGTGGAATGGGGAATGTTGTAATTACATAAAGCGTGCGCTTAACCCAACCAATGACAGGTCATAAGTCCTGTAAACACCTTGATCATCCATATTAAGTTTCCAGTTTGCGTCTTCGGCTCTATTGAGATACAAGCAAACAAAGTTATTTTTACACCCAACATTTAAGTTTGTATTTTAAGCACGGAATGGTTTTTGTGATTTCAGCCAACTATTTTCGCTTATATACAAGCTTCATCGGGACAATATAAGTTGTTATATTGCCCTGATCAAGATTGTGCACAAGCGAAACTAGTCTACTCAATTGTTATTACCATTTCGTGGTTTAAAAAATGTGTTTTATTTTATATTTATAATTATAAATTTTCTAACTCTGTTTTTTGTTTCACAATTGTATTCTTTTTTATCACAGCTTATTCCCCATCAGTATATAGTACCTACATTAAAAACTTTTACCCTAAACAAACTAGCTAAAAAATAATAATACTACCTTCAACTTTTGTCACCTTTCCTATTATTGTAATCTTTGTACTTCCTGTAATTGTTTATCGGTTTTAATTTATTATGTTTCATCGTTTTTGACTCTATACTCCGTGTAATTGTTCCTTCTAATAACTGTTTTATTATTATTATTATTATTTTATTATTATATTTTCCACCTTTAATATTTTCTCCTATAAATATCCTTTCGTTCTATCCTATCCGTTCTTTTAATTTTAATATTTAGGTACCTAACTCAATTTTAGTAAGAACTTCAAAATTATATCAAAGAAATTATTCAAATTGACATAGGAACAAATACACATAAAGATTCGAATTCGATTCACAGCTGTTGCGTAAAATAAAATACAATTGTGATACAAAAAACAAAGTTTGTTCGTTAACAGTTCAAAATGTTAAGGTATCATAGTGTTTCGGCCAAAACAATGGACTATTTATAATTGTTCATTTATTTTACTCTAAGGAGATGTTTGGCTCTGAACGCGTCTGCTCTTCCTTCGTTTACGTAAGTCAAATATGGGTTGATCCATGTTTTATAAATCCTATCTTTGCTTTCCACTAGCATATGCTTATTGTTCTAAACAGATAACTGCTGAGAGAAAAACGCTGCTTTATTATTATATTTTTAAACTTTATTGTACAGATCATTTCGACCTATAGTGGGTAAAACCCTTATATATAGGATACCCAGGTCTTGCAAAATTATTGACATTGTCTTCTCTGCCAACAGTGAGATGAGGTAAGCAGAGAAAGCCTTTCTAGAGGAAACACATCGAGAGGATGGATCCAGCAAGAATTGCTAGAGTCCTAATGCAAGAGACTCCAGAAGGCTGTCGACCACTAAGACGACCACCAAAAATTGAGAGAATTCTGGTTGTCTTTATCAAAGGAAGAAAGTTGATATCCTGCATAAACAGATCAAAAGATCTAAAATAGGGAGAAGAAGAAGAATAATAATTATAAATTAAAATGTAAACTTAAGTTTTAATTTCAAAGTCTAAACTGTCAAAAAAGTTTAAATTATATTTTAAATACAGTTTAGAAAAAGTATCTCATTGGTTTTTTTTCAATATTATAACTCTGATACTATGTGAGAACATACAATATTTGATGAACCCTTGACATGATGAAACATGGTCATCTCATTTTGAAAAATAGAATCGAAAGCTTTACGAACAATGTCATAGATGGAATGAAAAACTTAGGAAAAGCAAAATATACATTACCAAAACCATGGAATCTTAAAATTCGCCGATTCTATGAAATCTTAATTGGAGTTTATCATCTCTATATTCCCATACTATCATAATTAAAAGGGAGATCTATTTAGCATAGACAATGAACGAGAGAGAACACGAAAGAGGAGGAAAAGAAAAAGAAACAATCGAGAGACGTCTTCCCTTCTCTAGATGCCCCAGAGTTTATGATTCCAGATTTGCACGCTTTGGTTTTAAGAGGACCAACATCTATGAAGGACAGTCTTCCTCATACAAGAGACAGCCGATGATGACAGTGAAGAAAACACACATGAGTGATGTGAGTACAGAACGAAATCAATAAGAATGAAGAAAAATTTGTGTGGTTTGAAATTCCGTGTAAACGTAGAGGCTGCAAGAATTAATGAAGTAAACGATTTAATGGCATAAAAGTTTGATTGATTGATACGTTAGAGATCTATTTTAAGGGTAGAAAGAGTAAACAGCCTATGGTCCCCCTTGCTTTACTCGAGTAATAAATGAGGCCACTAGGACAAGAGTGGTCTAACCAACATTTTTTTAAAAATTGAGTTACTGGTCTAACCCACACCTATTTGTGACCTACAATAAAAGAAAAATTAATCTAACCACCATTTCCAAGGGGAATCATAAATATCGCCATAAATACTTCTTTTTCTCTGACAAAAAATCAAAATATATGGAGTCAAATGTGGTCTATTATAAGTAACCATCAAAAAATATCCTTAAACTTTATATTTCCCAATATTTCAAAATACTATTCTAAAGACATTCACCAAACAAACAAGGTTTATCACTAAAGAAGACCCTAACCCATATAGTTTTTTTTTTTAAATGGGGATAAAACGTTAAATTTTCAATCGCATTTATCACCATTGTCTAAATTTGGGGTTAGACCACTCTTGCCCTGGCGGCCTCAAATATGGTATGAGTTAACGTCAGTCAAAGACGAAGGATGGACAGAAAAGTTAGAGCAAAACTGGCGAAAGGGCGCGGCTGCGTAATTTAACAATTTTGGAAATGTGGAAGACCTGTAATACAAATAAACTTCCAAATATATCAAAATAAATTACAATAACTGATAATACTCTCGTGTATATTATATCGTCGGCTTAATTCCGAATACAGGTATTCTATTCGCGCGAGGCTTAGGTTAACACCATCGCCGATTTTAACACAATCTATAAACAGCTAAACAGAATTTATATCTCTGCTTGAATAATTAGAGCGGTACTTAACTACCATTAACTGTTTAGTTCTAACAAATAATAGCATCTAAATATAGATGCACCGCAAATCCTGGAACTTATCTGTACTAAACCAACTGCAGTGAAAGGGATTACATTAGAACCAGAGAGTACCGGATATTGTATTGAAATATATAAACATATATATCCCAAATGTTAACACGAAGTTTAACCAAAATAGCCAGATTTACCTGGGAATAAAGAATTACAACCTTCTCCCCGAGGAATTAAAAAAAATAAAAATAGTATGTCAATTTAAAATGAGACTAAATTTATACATAAATTCATTATACAGAGTATGAGCTAACATCCTTACAGTATTTGTTGTAATTATTGTGTAATATTTTATACTTTATTATGTTTTTGTATTGATTAGTATGTAGTACCTTATACTTTTACCTTGTATTGTAAACTTTCTTATATTATATGTATATTTTTGTGGCCGACCTTTAAAATTTGATTAATCTAGTTATTCCAAGTTTTCCTCGGTCTTCCACGACTCCGTACTCCCTTCACACCGTTAGTGTATACACTCTTAACCATTTTTCCATCATCCATGCGTTCCATGTGTCCAAACCAACGCAGTGATCATTACATAATTTTGTTCATAATCCGCTCTACATTCCATTCTAATATCTGGATTTGAAATTCTCTCGTACATCGTTTAACCATACATAAGTATATTTAAATATAATTTAAATTCTATAAACGGAACGTTTTCCATTATTTTACAAATAAAAATATATTCTAAGACATTTGTAAATAATAAAGAAGTTATAAGCTTATTCGGAGGCTTTTTATTTTAACGGTGTCAGCCCTCGCGAGGCCTCGTCTCAATTCCAAATGCGGAATCATTACAGGATTTATTATTTATTGTGACAAAATATTCTACGTTTATTGATATATTTAGTTATTCAGTTAACATGCGTTTTCAAGATAGTACATTATTGGTGTTTATTAATTCGCGCCTTTATACGGAATATTCTATACTCACAAACGTACTTACTCATTTATGCAATTCATAATTTAGTACTGAGATTTTATTATATTTTTAAATGAGGATAAAACTTTATAGATAAAAAGGGGCAGAAAGCCCGGATCAATGTTAATATTAGTAGATATACAATAGAGTACGAGGGTACCTAATGAGTGGAATAAATTACCTAGTATCCTCTCTTAAGCGGTATACAAGATTAATGTTGGTAAAACCTTGGTCATGGATTAAATATTTTACATCTACATTATAAACACACACCTATAGTATACATATTTATAAGCGCACGGAGTTTAGTACGTAAGTATACGAGCTAGGGAGTTTTACATAAATATATTAATAATACCATGTTTTTAAGATGGTGCTCACGACGATGAGATAAATTCATGACCGCAAAGAGCATAAATAATAATACGATAACTTAGTATAATCTTAATAAAACCATTGTATCCATTATTATAAAATTTAAAAAATCTGAACAATCATTATTTCTTTGTAAACAATAGTTTATTTAAAATAAAAATTTATTTTGAATAAAGTGTTTTTTTAAAAGAAATAAACATTGTTCAATGAATCCACAACACAAAGTTATGGTGAATACAAAAGAAATAAAAACATGATTTTCAGAAAGTCTTCTTTACTGAATAATTTAGGTTTGATTTTTTTTCACACAAATACAATGTTTTGAAATAAATATGAACGAATTCGTTGTTTTGCATCACCAAAGGCGAAACACGTTATTCCCATAAAATAAAATATGTCTTCCAAATAACCCATGTTTAATTTATTATGAGTTATTGATATACCATAATTCAAGAAATAATAAATGCATTGTATTTTTATAACAATTTTTTGCACTTTTCACAAACATGTTTCGGTTGTAGACGTCCTTATTATATTTTTTTTATTATTTTTTTTTATTTAATTTTTTTTTTTAAAAACCCAATTGGGTTATATATATATTAATAAATGGCTGAAAACATAAGTAATAATCAGATTCTTCCTTTTACTCCTTTCTCCTTGTATACTTTGTAGGTATACATTTAATGTCCCAAGTCCCCATTCGTAACCAAATGCAAATTATTCATTTATTAATTTCTATATAAATTATGTATTTTCAAATATACGTTTATTCTAAATTTCATTTTTTTATATTTTTTTTATATTATCATCATATATTATTATTATTTAATATTATTTATTAGTTTTTACTGTTAAAAAAATAATTGGTAATACTTATAAAAATAGCCCAGGTTATTTTTAAATTTGAATTATTGTATCGAATTTTAAATGCGTTTTTTACTAGTCTTTCTCTGTTTAGTTTTTATTTTATTTTTACAACTGAAGAAGGAAATATCATCAGAAACATGTGTTTTTTAATATTTGTTTTAATAAATGGTGGATTAAACAAAGTTATTGTCAATTTCCTAAGTATTTTACTGTGGAATTCCAAGTAGCCCTAATGCCCTAGCGTTCAATAAGTTTAAAAAAAACATTTAATGTCCGATATGTTTACTTATTAACGAGGTTAAGGCAGCAGGTCTCACTTGGGACGATGTTAAGCATCAGGCATGCGATAGAGTCGGGTGGAGAAGATTCCTTGAGGCCCTATGCACCACGGAGGTGTGACAGGACAAAAAGAAGAAGAAGAAGATGTTTACTTATCATTGTACTTCGGTCAAAATAATGGTTCACCTAATTTTAATTCATATTTCAATTGAAGTCTTCGGTAAGAATGACTATAAAAAGGGTTTAATCTCTCATTTTTTGAATGGTTGAAGGTTTGGTCGATTTTGTGTCGTTTACAGGGGTGCCGGATGTACAAAATATGGTTAGAGTGACACCACACATTTAAGCACCTTTCTTGCCCCCTTATTTATAATAATGTATTATATTTTTTAACGCCACACGATATTATTTTATATTATTAACATGTAAATTATCAACGCCGTTATCTTGGTTTATTATTCTATTAGGTGGTTGGTGAATTCCGAAATTCCAAAAATTTGGCTTCATAAAATTAGCACAAACATAAATGAATAACGAGGTAACTTGTGTAACAAAAAAAAGTAAGCAGCGCTCACCAAGTTACCTTAATAGTTCCACATTTAAATGGCGAAATGTTTTGCATGCAGTGTAGCCAAGGCCGGTGAAGTTGCCGACTAGTTAGCGGACCTTTTAACTTGAAATGGAGTTGGGTTACATGCGCCATGTATCCAGATCATTTATGCGTGCTCTTATGAATCCGAGGCAAAGGAGAAAAACGTTTGCTTCGTGTTCTAAAATCTAAAGATGTGCTCGTATTCGCTTTTGGCGAGTAGCGCGCGGCAGGAAGTTAGCCAGCCACGTTTGTAGTTTCCCACGTCTGGTCGTAGTTCTTGCCCAAAGAAATCCCACCGCGAAAACGAAAAGATAAGTTTTCATATGCGGAGATCTTTTATGCGAAAAAACTTTCACGTTGACGGCTTGAATACTTACGAATAGAATATTGCATTATGTTATCTTCAATAGATTTGTTAATAAATTTTTAATTTTAAGACCTAAAAAAGTTTTGCGAATTATAAACGCAATTTATTTCAAAGATAAAAATTATTTTAACGTAGTATTATGTGAATGCGGATATGTTTATATTTACGAATAAAATGAAAATTTCATTCAGCATTCTTAAATCACCTTTTCATAGTAAAACATAATACTTATAATAAGGCAACAAATTTCTGTTTTAAATGGGAGTTTAATGTATGGAAGCGAAGCATAGAACTGGTAGAAGAAGTATGAGAGCAAAATAAATGCAGTAGAGATGAGGTCTCTAAGACGTATGTGTGGTAGAACGATATACGACAGAATCTCAAATGCTGATATAAGATAGGAATGTACAAAATTATTAAAGGATCGCTGCGTTGGTTCGGAGATATGGAGCGTATGGATGGAGAAAGAATGGTTCAGAAAGTATACGTTAATGATGTAAAAGGAGTAACGAGTCAAGGCAGACTGAGGAAAACATAGCATGACCAAATAATTCAAATTTTAAAGGTTGGTCATGTTAGAAGTCGGAAGTATCTACGTGCGTGTGTGACTCGCTGTATGAATGTGGAGGAATCTAGAGTGGTGTGCCAGGATAGAGAAGTGTGGTGGTCCATTATCTCTGCATACCTTATGGTAAAAAAAGTATACATAATGGAAATGTTAATGGAACTAGAAATAAAGGAAGACCAAGGAAAACGCGGCACGATCAAATGAATCAAATATTGAATGTAGGCCACGTGTGGAGTCGGAAAATTCGACGTGCGTGCATTCCACGATGTAAGAATGCTGAGGAAGTTAGGGAAGCATGTTAGGAAATAAAAGTGTGTCAGTCTTTTTGCTTACCCCTTAGGGGAGACGGCATGATATTTAAGTATTTAGTTAACATAATACTCAATTGTTTTAATGATATAACTCTTAATAATATTTATCAGATCAAAAGTCGAATTGCCTGCTGAAATAAATGATATTTTAATGATCCATCAGTAAACCATATTATAAAAATATTTTTTCTGTAAACATTTATTATTAAAGAACTTTATTAAAAATCGATTCATCTGATCAATTTAATAGGGTTAAATCATATCCTCGTATAAGTTGACACGACAATAACTTCAAGATAAAAGTTTAAGTAATTATTAAAAACGTTTTTTTAATTAGTATAAAAAATGAACCATCACGAAGAAATTTCAGTAAAAACATTAGATTATCTTAATAATTTTATTGAGTTTATTAAATGTACTTAAATATTCAGAGAAGGTCGGCCATGTAAGAAGTCGACGTGCGTATATGACTCGTCGTATGAATGTGGAGAAAACTAGACAGGCGTATCACGATCAAGTAGTGTGACGGTCCATTCTCTCTGCCTATCTCTTCATAAAAACGGTGTGATGGTTGGAGTTTTTGGTTTATTTATATAATATAAAATACAATATGTAGGTTGACGAGAGTAGATGATTTAGAAATATTTAGATACGTTTAATCATAGAATATAAAATATGTAAATATGTAGACACTAATTGCATCCTCAGAGAGCGAACTCGTAGAACTTATCGGAAGAACTGAAAGGGAGAGATAAAGGTGGGCTTTAGAATTAACGGATCAAAAACAGAGATAATGAAAATAAACAGAGCTAACCAACTCATTAACACGGGCTTTTTCTCAGATTTGGAAATTGTACATGGATTCGTCAATCTCTGATCGGATATTATTTATTTTATTCAATTTAAATGTGTAATTGTAAATGAAAAAAATAAATTTACTTGCATTTTTCGGAGAGTTTAAACTATCCACGGAAACTATAACTCGAATTGAATTTTGTTTCCTTGGTCTACGCTATGGTCAAGCACTTTTGTGTACACCCCGAAATAATTAAAAAGGGTTTTCCGAACATATGGCTGAAACCTTACATTAGGAATCATCAAAGTTTAAAAAAAGAATATAAAATGAAAATGTACGGCGATAAAGGGGTAGAGGTTTTCCACATTCTCTGATGATTTTCATTCCCTTTAATTTCGCGGGAATGAGTACAGCGAAAATTTAGCTTACATATGTGCCTATACAAAGCTAATGTGAAAAAGGCGTGTATGTAAAAAATAAATGCCCCTTTATGTAAAGACATTTTTTAATGGAATGCTGAATCAACATGCTCTAGAATCCCTTAACTGGATTATATCTGGAAGTATTGGAAAATTTAACTTTTATTTATATTTTTTTATGTATAGTAGATCTGCTGTGAAATTGAGTGGGTTGTTTTCTTATAAATCTTTTTTTTCGTGTCAATGGCAACCCCATTAATATTAAAAAGTAAGTAAAGACGATCAATTAAAACTAAAGCGCTTGGCCCGGATGACAGTGCATTTAATAAAATGTGAACTATCTTTTGAAACGATAATCTGAATCTGAAACTCCGATAAATAATGGTTGAAGGCTATAAATTGTCTGTTTTATTATATTATAATAATAAATTGGATAATTTATAGAGCGCAATTTTTATGAATAACTCATCTCAAGGGCGCTGAGATGAGTAATTGAGTCATACCTATGAAACTTGGACTATGTAATGAATTGTTTGGAGCAAAGGTCTCCAACCATGATATGGATACACTGCAGATTGTGCAGATCTGTGAACCTGTTTGAAAGAGCTGTTTGTCGAGTGTGAAGGTGATATTCGACTCATATTTAAGTCATGTGCTTAAAGGAGAAAAATACTACCTTCTTCAGCTAATAATTATGGGTAAGATAGAAAGACTACGAAGAGTTGGCAGAAGGCAGTTGTCCTGGCTACAGAATATAAGGGATTAGACAGAATTGAGGAGAGTTGAGAACCTGTTCCAAGTAGTACAGGACAGAGATCCTTTCGCTGCAGTGATCGCCAATGTTGTAGGGGGGGGGACCTGACCCATCACTAAAAAAAAGGCCCGAAATATGTTATTATATTTACTATATCTCTTGTTATTGTGGTGGAAAGTTTGGTCGACTTTGTATTGTTTCCAGGAGTGCCGAGTTTTATAGTGTCATTTGCTTTGTTTTTCTTCTACTGTTTATTATAGAATTATGAAGTTTTATTACTTAATTTACACACATCAAATTTAAGAATAAATTTGTAAAGATTTTTTTTTGCGAAATACATTATGCTTATTAGAATTAAAATATATTGTCAGGGAGGCCCGCACACGGTATGTGTTACAAATGGTGTAAAGCGTCACAAGTAACAAAAGTTTTACATGAAATATTTTTGCCAGGTTTAACAATGGAATAATAACCACCATTTTGGGTTATGTTTGCATTACACGGATTACGTTTGTCTTGGGAGGATAAACAAAGTACATTATTTCAGTAAGTTCTACAATCGTGCTTGTGGGATGGCAAAAAGTTTTGGCGCTTTTTTATATATAAATTCTCTCTGGTTTTTTCTTTCCCACTCCACTTACCGCAGGACGCTAAGCCCGTGAAGATAGAGGTTATAATTGCGGTGGAGTGGGCGCCATCGTCACACGGCTCTATATATTTTTTACCATCCTCGTATTATTATTTTTATTAAAGTGTCATTTGCAACATGTCACAAAGATCTTATTACCTCCGTTCGCGTAACATTATTAAAACGTCAAGATTTTCTTGTTCATGCTATTGTACATTCTATTTTTAACGAAATCACATGTAATAATCATACCTACATCTGAATTAAAAACACCCTTTTAAATTGAGTTGTAAAATGTGATTATGTCATTATTAATTATACTTATTATTATTACTTATGACATCTCTTAGACGAATGTGTGATACTCTGTGTATGATAGAATCGATTTAAAATATAAAAAGTGAATGCGGTGCGAATGATGATGTTATGAACAAAATAATGAAAGAATCATTAAGATGGTTTGGACATATGGAAAGAATGAATGAAGAAAGAATGATAAAAAAATTATATATGTTAACTATGTAAATGGAACTAGAAATAGAGTAAGACCAAGGAAAACGTGGCACGATCAAATAAATCAAATACTAAATGTCGGCCACTTGACGAGTCAGAGAAATCGACGCGCGTGCATGACACGATGTATGATGTTGTATGTTGAGGAAGCGAGAGAAATATGTCACGAAAGAAAAGTGTGGCAGGCCATTCTTTCGGCCTACGCTTTAAGGGAGACGGCGTGATGGTTAGTTAGTTAGTTAATTATACTTTTTTTGTAATAACTATAACGTCTTTATCAAATTTAAAAACCCAATTTTAATTATATTTTAAAACTATTTTATTTATTATAATATAAGAAAATAGGATATGTAAATAGTGACTTACATTTATACTAATCAATCTAACTAGCCTTCACACCATTTCTCCGAAGAGAAAGGTTGGGTAGTTAGTTATCTTAAGCGTTTAGAAAAAAAACTGGAATCGGTAGAAGAAGAATTTTGTTGCTCCAAAATTTGTCCACATTCCATTATGTGAATTTACCGAGCTTAGAATAGTTAAGGTCTAGAAAATCTGACATGAAATGAAGAGGAAATAAAATAAATGTGCCATTTGTTTACAAACAACAACACAACAACAAACCATTAAGCAGTTTTTTTTCCGGAAGGGTTGACAAAAAGTTTGGAGCTCACTACTATTTCCTAACATACGTCTCTAGCTTCCTCCACACTCATACACACACGCTGTTTCTACGGACGTCATACTTGGCCGACCTTTAAATTTTGATTAACTCTTCGTGTAATTTGGTTGATAGTAAGTTAACTTCTTAACTAACTAACCATCACGCTGTCTCCCCGAAGAGGTAGGCAAAAATAATAGACTGCCACACTTTTCTATCCTGACACATTTCTCTCGATTCCTTAACATTCATACATCGTGTCATGCACGCGCGTCGATTTCTCTGACATTCAATATTTGATTAATTTTTTACACGTTTAAACACGTTTTCCTCGATCTTCCTCTATTTCTAGTTCCATTGACATCGTTGAAGTGTACTTTTTTTACCATTATTTCCATGTGTCCAAACCATCTTAATGATCCTTTCATTATTTTGTTCACAACACCATCATTCGCACCGCATTCACTTCTTATATTTTCATTCGACACTCTATCATACACAGAATATCAATACATTCGTTTAAGAGATTTCATTTCTACTGCATTTATTCTACTTTCATCCTTCTTTTGCCAGTTCCATGCTTCGCTTCCATACATAAGGGTCGGTACAAGAACACCATTTTGCACTGCCATTTTAGCTTTTTTTGATAGGTTTTTGTTTTCGATGACAACTTTAAGTTAACTTCTTCATATCAGCATTTTAATTTCATTTGCTGTTTACAATATATAAATGTTAATTAAATATGTGTATTTGTATTTTTTAATACTTTGTAGATACAATACTAACTTTAAAAAAAATTAAAATGAAATATCAGACATGTTTCGGACAACCAGTCCTTCCTCAGTGATATTATAAAGATACATATTTAAAATATTATAAAATTGTTAACAAATATGATCGGTTTTGACAGATGTTATAAAGATTTATTTTGGAACGTTTATGCTTTTGTTATAACAAATATTATAAATCAATTAAAAATTTTAAATAATAATTTAAAGTTTTTATTGGGGTCAGGTAATTACTTGCAACAAAGGAAATAAATCAAAGATTGGACTTGACATTAAATTTATTTAATTATTTATATCCAATATTTTCTTTATTTTTAATTGCTTTTTAATTTCGAAAAATTTGAGATCGCTCGTTGTTATATTTCTATTGTTTACTTTTCTATTTTAACGATTTTATCTTTATTAAATGAATAATAATTTTTTTCAATGAGGTGGTTAGCGAATTCAGAAAAATTATAATATTATTAGAGAGACATCTTTAATGCTATTTTATTCTTTATTTAAAATTACGCCTTGTTTCACCTACGTAAAATAATGAGCAATTCAGTTTATAAATCTCCGATATATGAGTATATACTACGAAAACGACAAATAAAACATCTACAACACAAAGTATGGCGAACATAGAAGTAAATTAAAAACTAACTAACTAACTAACGATCACGCCGTCTCTCCGAAAGGGTAGGAAGAAAGAATGGACTGTCACACTTTTACTGATGTGGCACTCCATCTTTTTCTTTTCGCTCCGCGGGAAACGCGGTGTGATGGGTTGCGAACCTCATCGCCACCAATAGGCATCTCCCGCGCACATTTCGATCGTCCAACACCCACAACATAAATCTAAAACAAATAATATAAAATACAATGATATAAAATAAATTAACTAACTAACTAACTAACCATCACGCCGTCTCCCCGAAGGGGTAGGCAGAAAGAATGGACTGCCACACTTTTCTTTCCTGACATATTTCTCTCGCTTCCTCAACATTCATACATCGTGTCATGCACACGCGTCGATTTCTCTGACTCCTCACATGGCCGACATTCAATATTTGATTTATTTTATCGTGCCACGTTTTCCTCGGTCTTCCTCTATTTCTGGTTCCATTTACATCGTTAACATATAATTTTTTTACCATTCTTTCTTCATTTATTATTTCCATATGTCCAAACCATCTTAATGATCCTTTCATTATTTTGTTCATGACACCATCATTCGCACCGCATTCACTTCTTATATTTTCATTCGGCACTCTATCATACACAGAGTATCCACACATTCTTCTAAGAGATCTCATTTCAACTGCATTTATTCTACTTTCATCCTACTTTTGCCAGTTTCATGCTTCGCTTCCATAATAAATTAAATATTTTAAAAAACAAATCGATGTACGAGTATTTGTTGTAGGACACGTAAATCTTTTACATGCTCCGTAATATTCCGTATCTCGCGCGATCTCCTGACACGGCCGAGGTTGCATTTCCTTAAGGCTTTTGAGGCGGCTTCCGGCGGAAGCGGCGGAGATACTCGATATCCAGACCCTCGCGGACCGCTCTCAGATGGGGATACGAGTATGTAAGGCTCTAAAGAAATCAAAATTCCGGAATCGCATGATTTATTTCGCGACCATTACTTAAGCATCTACGCCCATAGGCGGTCCGACTGAAGAAGAAGAATTCATGAGAACTGCAACAGTTAAATAATCATAAAAAGTTTGTATCATAAGATCTCAATAGTTTTTGGCCTACCGTACCTTTGTAATGTTCCAATAAAATGCTTGGATTTGTTTTTAGGAGTGCCAAGATATTTTCGATCACTCAGGTACTTCGGGTATTGTATAATTCCCTGGTAGGAAGTCGGCTGGAATGTAGTTCCATTATTTGGTCACCGGCTGGGATCAGAGTTTTCAGGGATCCCAATGTGCTTAGAGTCCTATACAACGCATTGGTTCGGAGCAAACTCGAAAGTGGTTCTGTGTTATGGAGTCCTCGCGAAGCGAGATATTCCGTTATGCTGGATACGGTTCAGAAAAAATTTCTTGGGCATCTCTACATGAGGGAGTATGGCAGTTATCTGGGGCTCTATCCCACGGCATTTCTTTTGAGAATGCTCGGAACCAATTCTCTACAGCTTCGAAGAGATGGACATCTAATTACCCATTTCTTTAGATTATTTAGGGGATACTTCGAGAACTCGGCCGTACTGGAGGGTGTTCGGCTTTTTGTCCCCTATAGATATCTCCGACAGCGACAGCACAGATTGTTTTACCTACTGGCCGCCAGAACCAATCTGCCTCTGGTGACACCGGTGGGAAGAGCAATTAGTCTTGTGAACGCGGTCTCCTCGGAGATCGACGTCTTTCATGTTAGTGAAAGTACGTTCAGAATGCAAATACTCTTAATTCTGGAGAGTATCCTGTCTTCCTACTGTTGAACCATCTCTCATGCGTTTCTGGTAGTATACTATACACAATATATTATTTTACCTGTTCTTAATAGATGCCTTAAAAATAAATTTTGTATCGTCTGTTGATGAAATAAACTGATTTGATTTGATTTGATTTGATAAACACATATACCACCTTGTGCAGTTGTAAATATCTATTTGAAGGGTTAATCATAAGTTTTTTGTATTGTTTCTCTAAAGGTGGGGCCGCCCCTGACGCAGCTGCAGTAGCTCCGTACAGCGATGTAACAGAGAACGTTATCAATGATTTATTGTTTGCATAAGCTATTTTTCTTACGTTTTATTTCGTGGTTTTTTATTCTATTTGAAAATTCCAATGGAATGCTGCGATCGGTTTATGACCGAACTGAATACATTCGCACTCTGAATGTTTCCATTTGGTGTAAAACGTGCAGTTTTATTTAAATATAATTAAAGATCATTTCTTATTTTATTATAATTAAAACTGCCAGGTTAGTTAATTGGCAAGCAAACTAATTGGAGGGAAGGCTATAAAAAGGGCTTCATTCCACCAATTAAATGATTTGGTGAATGTTCTCCTACTTTTAAAGTAAATATCTTCAAAACACTGGTTCCTTGACAGTGAACTTATAACGTTGTATATAGAGTATTAAGTAAATATCATTTCATTCAATACATTCATATGACGTATTCGCAACTCGTCCCGTCTTTATTTTGTTTCTTTAGGAAGGTACTTAGCGATAAGAAAACATAATATTTTTCTTTTCGTTCAGCACTAAAATATTAAACTTTTCTGTACTCCCCAGAACAAACCTTTTTTCAAACGATTTAATTTTGAAAATGTTGATTTATACGAGTCTAAGAACTGGATTACATAACGGTGCCTGTATTTAAGATTCACTCAAGCTAAAGAACAAAAAAATCACAAATCTACTTTTAAATGGCGGTGATAGATTTTTGCAAAACATCTTGTGATAAATTTGGATTTATTATATTATAATAATTATTAGTGTTTTTTGTATTGGAACGCAGTAAAGAGATGCTTTCAAGTTTCATATATTTTTTTCTAAACACAAACTTACCTCTAACAAAAATACTCATTTAAGGCTTTTCTCCCTCCATCTCTCCCTCCCTCTCTCTCTCTCTCTCTCTCTCTCTCTCTCTCTCTCTCTCTCTCTCTCTCTTTTCGATGGGTCTGCAGCCCATTAACCTGGAGAAGCTGTTCCGCATCCCTCCCGACCTCATCCTCCCATCTCCGCCTGGGCCTTCCCACTCGTCTCCTTCCACCTGGGTGTCCATTCTTTATTATTTTAGGGACCCGTGATTCTGGCATCCTCTGCACATGTCCAGCCCATCTCAATCTCACTAGTCTTATGTGTGATGAGATGCCAGGAGCCTTGAATATGCTGTAATGTTCTTCATTGTTTTTGATGCGCCATAGATTATCTTCTCTCACGGGTCCATAGATTCGTCGCAATATCATTCAAGGCTTACAAGTACTGAATGTTGAAACTTGGCAACTAACATTATCGACTGTGTAATACACACATAACTTCTAAATTTAAGTCATTCCATCATATCGTGATACAAATTTAGATATTCATACATGTAGAAATGTGTGTTATAATGATTTAAATTAAGGTAAGTCTATATTCACTAGACAAACAGTCCCTCGTCAAATATTTAGTGTAACCTAAAATCAAAAATTAATAAGAATGAAAACTTAGGAAATTGAAACCAACTTTCTTTAATCCACAAAGTATTTAAAAAACACGACATGTTTCGGAGGATAGCTCCATCTTCAAGTGTAAAAATATGTTAGCACCTGAAGATGGAGGTATCCTCCGAAACATGTCGTGTTTTTTAAATATTTTATGGATTAAACAAAGTTATTTTCAATTTTCTATATACGAGTATATTACTATGGAATTCCACAGTGTTAATGCCTTAGCGTTCCCTTAGGTGGGCGGGCGGAGTGACGTTACGCGACCACATCAGGAACATACACATCTGCGGCAGTTTAAGAATGGGTCAACCGTCTGAGATGGTACGTAATGGAAGCGGACTAGACTAACCCAGGAGACGTGGTAGGCCCAAGTTGACATGGTTGAGACTTATACGAAAGACTCTCAAAAGAGATTGGATCACATCAGATGCCACCCAGGACAAATGGTCCTGGAGACGACATACAAGAAAAACCGCCCCAATGCAAATGGGACAACGCTAGAAAGAATGACAACTTAAAAAAAATATCATAACGTTTTGATTGAGCTAATAATCTAAGGAGGGACTGTATTTGTATATGTGTGTATACTATAAGAAGCATTATTATTCATACGATAGGTACCTACCGTAGATGTTTCCGTTTGAACAAATATACCCCAGAGGCATATATATAATACATCTAAGTACGTAGAAACACATACAATTTATCTTCTCCTCAATGTTATGTTATATTAACAAGGGTCATAAAAGTTTACAAATCGATAGTGTATTAAATAGAAAACTTTTCAATAGCATTAAAACAGTACTACGGAGAATAATGAGAAAACGTATTTTGAATCTACGTATTAAGACTTATTTGAATAACCTATTGGTTTAGATTTTCAAACGCTTAATTAATATTATTGTAAGTTTTATGAAAAAAAAAATTTGGTCGGCTTCTCTCCATTTACTGCTGGAGGAAGCCTCTCCACCACCTCGCCGTCCCTCTCGGTTTCTCGCCACTGTTCTCTAGATCCTTCCCGCCGTCAACACAATATCATAACTCCAGAAAAAAAGTGTTTTAAAATGATTTGGACACATGACAATTATGAATGATAAACACTAGAATAAAAAATATGTAATGACGTAAACGAAACTAGAAATATAGGAAAACCAAGGAAAATGGGTCATAATCAAATCATTCAAATATTTAATGTCGGCCACGTGACGAGTCGGAAAATCGATACGTTTGAATGACATGATGTATGAACGTTAATGAAGCGAAAGAAGTATGTCAGGAAAGAAAAGTCATTTCCATAAAATATAATAAAGCTAATAAAACAGACGTTTATATTCGTATAGTTTATTTAATTTGGATTATCTAATGATTTTACTGAAATCTCTGGATTGATGTTCGTTTTGATGACAGATGACAGAACGGCCATTTTCAAGAAACGTGCAAACGGCAAAGCCCCGGTATTGTCCAAGCCAAACCATGGCAATGACTGAAAACGGCAAGACCCTCCCGATACAATGAGACCACTCCCAGTTTTCTACGCCCACCACACGGGATGTACCGGCCTTTCAAAACTGCACTGTCTGCCTTGCCGCACCCTATACTTATGAAATAAAACCACGTTATTTTTATTAACTTCTTCCACTTGTTGTCTATATTTTGAAAGCGAACGGTTTTGCCAAACAACCAACTCTGTCAATGCCAGCGAACCTGATGAAACCGGTTCACTTGCAAAATAAAGACAACAAGTGGAAGAAATTATTAAAAGAAACATCGTTATATTTAATAAGGGGATTTACATCATTGTTCAAGATACAACAACAACAACAACAAACCATCACCCCGTTTCTCCGCAGGGTAAGGCAGAGATAATGGACCGCCACACTACTCTATCCTGACAAACCTCTCTAGCTTCCTCCACATTCATTCAGCGAGTCATACACGCATGTCGATTCTTCCGGCTTCTAACATGATCAACCTTTAAAATTTGATTAATTTGGTCATGCCATGTTTTCCTCGGACTACCTCGACTCCGTACTCCATTTACATCGTTAACGTATACTTTTTTAAACATTGTTTTCTTCACTCATGAGCTCCATATGTCCGAACCAACGCAGCAATCCTTTCATAATTTTGTTCATAATACCATCTTTCGCTCTACATTCCTTTCTAATAGCCGCATTTGAGATTCTTTCGTACATCGTTCTACCACACTTACGTCTTAAGGACATCATCTCTACCGCATTCATTCTGCTCTCATATTTTTTATGCCAGTTTAATGCTTCGCTTTCATACATAAGATACTAAGATACAATAACTTTAAAATAGTTACAAAGAAACTTAATCTGAAATTTTCTTTCATTATTATTGCTCTGACTGCACCCCAGACATTACATGTTGAACATTTATTATTTGTTAATTTGGTAAAAATTACTGTTTGGGCGTACTAATTAAAAAAGTTTTATATTCAAAATGAAGAGTGAGGGACAGGGCGTTAATTGAAATACATTTAACTTAGTTTCTGGCAGCTAGATTCTCGTTTTATTCCGTTTCAAACAGCCTAGTTCCAACTTGATAGGTAAATCTCCCGGGAGTAGTATGGGTGGTGTTAAATATTATATATTATTCATTTACAGAACAGTTTGTTTATCAAAGAAGTAAAAATGTTTTAAGCTTAAAAGCTGAAAAAATATACCTTGTGCAGAGGCCCGTTAACCATTTACTCGGTTATTAGTGAAATAAATTACGTACTGTGTGCCCGTGAATTCGTGTTAAATGATACTTTATGCAAAATACGCGGAGTTATCAATTTAGTTTGAATGAGTTAAACGTTTTAAATGTGTTTTAATTAAATATGAACATTCTTAACTAACTAACTAACTAACTAACTAATCATCACGCCGTCTCTCCGAAGGGGTAGGTAGAAAAATTGGACTGCCACACTTTTCTTTCCTGACATATTTCTCTCGCTTCCTCAACATTCATACATCGTGTCATGCACGCGCGTCGATTTCTCTGACTCTCACATGGCCGAAATTCAATATTTGATTTATTTGATCGTGCCACGTTTTCCTCGGTCTTCCTCTATTTCTGGTTCCATTTACATCATTAACATATAATTTTTTTACCATTCTTTCTTCATTTATTCTTTCCATATGTCCAAACCATCTTAATGATCCTTTCATTATTTTGTTCATGACACCATCATTCGCACCGCATTCCCTTCTTATATAATATTTATTTGAATACATATTATGTATGGATATGTCGAAAATAATAAAAGTATGTACTTTTTATATATTTTTAGCTATCACGCCGTCTCCGCGAAGGGATAAAAAACTGAACTGTCACATTCTTCTTTCCTGACATATTTGCATATATCGACATTCAGTATTTGATTAATTTGATCGTGCCACTTTTTCATCACTTTTCCACTATTTATAGTTTCATTTACATCGTTAATATATAGGTTTAATTACCATTCTTTCTTTATTCATTATTTTCCATATGTCTTAATCATCTTAATGATCCTTTCATTATTTTGTTCATTTGCACCGCATTCACTTCACTTCATGTTTTTGTACATTAATAATTGATACAAGAAAAAAAATTACATGAAATGTGTCATTTCAATGATTTATTGTTTCTTGGACAATGATTTAAAACCCTATTAATTATTTTTACGAATGAAAACGTTTGTTTTCTAGAAGATTATTATAATTTTTGTGAATGACGTGTTTTGCCTGTCTAATGGATTATAAAATTTTGATAATACATACTTTAACAGGTGTAACATGTCATTCACATAAATTATAACAAATCTTCTAGAAAACGGACGTTTTAATTCGTATTAATTGCAATTATTGTTATTTTTATTATGTTGAATGCTCTTTACATCGTCACAGCGCTAGCCAAATCGATATATCGATGTATAAGGTAACTATTACATTGATTCCCATCACAAGTGATAGGAGGGTCATCGTTGAAATACAAACCCAGGACCTTCGGTGTGGCAGTCACAGCTATTGGCAATATGCCATAGAGGCTGTCAACTCATTTGGAAACCTTCGTGGCCGAGTTGTAAGTGCATTGACTGCCACCCCGAAGATTCCGGGTTCGATTCCCGGCGAGGGCAGTGTGATTGTCACACTGCCGTTGGTCTGGGGTAGAATTCACGTGATAATAAAATGGCGATAGATTAGCTACCTATCACATGTCACGAGAATCACTATGATAGCTATAAAAATACTCTTTACATCGATTTGGCTCATACTGTCCTGATATAAAGAGCGATTCAACAAAATAATATTAATAATAATAATAATAATTTGTATGCATTAAAAGTAATAAAACTTACAGAAAACAGACGTTTTCAACCATAATTTTTTTATCTATACGAGTAAAGAGATTCTAAATCGCATAGCTGAATAAGCAAGCGAAACATGAAATTAACCATTTAAAAAGAATATTCCAAATTCAAACACAGTAAAACATCATGAAAAAGACGACGCATTAGACTTGGTGAGCATCCGTTTATCTAAATGAAAGCAATTCAGTGTGAATGTGAAGAACGAAATGCTTTTTTATAAGCTTGAAGCCATTAGCTTTTCTGGCATTAGTGGATCAGTACAAAGGCAAAGTAGGCCAGCGCCCAGCACATCTCAGGCGATGACGGGGCTATTTAAAAACTGGAGGATCCATGGACTGGGAGCATTTAAAACTGATTAATGTGCTTACTCAGCGGTGCCGGAATCACGCCGATTTGCGCCGTTCTCCTGCAAGCCGTGATTTTCGACAGTTTAGGAGGTTCTTATACTCGTATATACTTCAACATCACAATTAAAATAAATAATGACATCAATCCAATCAATTTCATTTTAAATAAACACATTGATTTTATTTATATGGTATTCTTCTATCGACCCTTATGTATGGAAGCGAAGCATGGAACTGGCAAAAGAAGGATGAAAGTAGAATAAATGCAGTTGAAATGAGATCTCTTAGAAGAATGTGTGGATACTCTATGTATGATAGAGTGTCGAATGAAAATATAAAAAGCGAATGCGATGCGAATGATGGTGCTATAAACAAAATAATGAAAGGATCATTAAGATGGTTTGGACATATGGAAAGAATGAATTAAGAAAGAATGGTAAAAAAACTATATGTTTACGATGTAAATGGAACCAGAAATAAAGGAAGACCGAGGAAAACGTGGCACGATCATATTAACCAAATATTGAATGTCGGCCATGTGCATGACACTATGTATGAATGTTGTGGAAGCGAGAGAAATACGTCAGGAAAGAAAAATGTGTCAGTCCATTCTTTCTACCTACCCGTTCGGGGAGACTGCGTGATGGTTAGTAAGTTAGTTAGTTAGATTTTATCCACTTTTACAAAAAATAAACAGGTTCAAATAAAAATTTAAAACAATACAAGGGACAAAAAATATTAAAACTTTGGAATTGAAAAATATCGCTGTTTATTTTCCACTTTTTATTTTATTAATTATCTTAATACAATAAAACAAAATAAACACGACAATGTTTCGGAGGTGACATCTATCCTCAGATGTAAATTTATAATTTAAATCTAAACAAAGAAACAAATATTTTATCAATATCAATTAGTCTTTCGTTGTTTAGATTTTAGTTACATTTACACATGAGGACGGAGGTCACCTCCGAAATATGTCGTGTTTAATATTTTTATTGTATAAAGATATTTCATAAAATAAAAATGGAACTTAAACAGTGTTTTATTTTTCAATTCCAAAGTTATTACAATGTAATTCCACAGTGTTAACGCCTTAAATTTCTATAAACCAAAACATATAACGTGGGTAAAATGGATTCGTATGGTATGCTCGTATTAAAAATATTTTTTAATGTTTGTTTTTTTAAATAATTTGGTAGTTTCCCATTCCACAGTTTTGAATTCAACGGGTGATTTGAATCCAATTATTGTATACAACGTTTTAGCTATTCTCATGACATGTAAGGCCAAAGATATGGTGATTTTTTTCACACTGTAAGGGCCGGGAATCCAACCAGGGACTTTCAGTGTGGTAATCATATTTATTGCCACTCTGTCATAGACCATCATACCGTTATTAAGGTTTCGCCGGGCTCGCTGGGATCGACCGACTGGTGACACTATGAAATTTTCAAACTGAGAAATATAAAATTTTATAAGATAATCAAATGATTTTACTGATCTCTCTTGATGGAAGTTCATTTTAAATAATAATTAAATAAAACGATGTTTTTTAACTACTTCCACTTTTGTCTTTATTTAGACAGCGACCGGTTTCGCCAGGCTCGCTGGCATCGACAGACTGGTAACACTATTGTAAACTTAGTACTTTATATACATACAGATCAGGGGTGGTAAACATGATTTAAAACATTACAGAAAATTTTACATAAATATTTGAAGATTATTTTTGTATAGAATTTAAAACATTACAGAAAATTTTACATAAATATTTGAAGATTATTTTTGTATAGAATCATGTTTACCACCCCTGATCTGTATGTATATAAAGGACTAAGTTTACAATAGTGTTACCAGTCTGTCGATGCTAGCGAGCCTGGCGAAACCGGTCGCTGTCTAAATAAAGACAAAAGTGGAAGTAGTTAAAAAACATCGTTTTATTTAATTATTATTTAAAATTTTATATAATTACAGATAGGAGGTTTTTTATTATAGAATCATGCTAACTGATCTGTTTGTTTATAAAGGACTCAGTTTGCAATAGTGTCACCAGTCTGTAAATGCCAGCGAGCCTAGCGAAACCGTGGGCTATTGAAATAAAGACAAAAGTGGAACTTCTCTGTGTTCGCCATATTTTGTGTTGTAGATGTTTTATTTGTTTGTCAAAACAATCTCGCAAAACTGATCATATTTGTAAACAATTTTATAATATTTTAAATATGTATCCATATAATATGTATCATTGAAGAAGGACTGTGTGTCCGAAACGTGTCTGATAAGTTTTTTTTTTTTTAAGTTAGTGTTGTATATACAAAGTATATAAAAAAGAAAAGACAAATAAAAGTAGAACTAGTTGAAAAACATTTCTGTCCGATCGCCTTTTCAGCGTCAAAAGCTTTCTGTCCGATCGCCTTTTCAGCGTCAAAATCAACAAGGCCAAATCCCTTGTACGCCCTATCAGAGCAGGAGTTCCCCAAGGTTCAGTAATGGCTCCTACTCTGTTCAACATCTACTGCAGTGATATCCCTCTTCCCCGAGATCAGAACACCCACATTGCCCAATTCGCTGACGATACGGGCATCATCTCCAGTGCTAAAAGGCCGCTTCTCGCGACCCGCAGGGTGCAAAAACAGGCCGATGTGCTAGAGGTGTGGTGCAGAAACTGGCGCATTACCATCAACCCGAGTAAAAGCGCAGCGACCCTTTTCAGTAAAAGACACATTCCTCCAAACATTCCCAACATAAAAATGTTCGGCCAAGACGTTCCTTGGACCAAAACAATCAAATACCTTGGGGTTACCTTGGATTCTAAGTTGACATGGAGGCCACACATTACAAATAAAGTCAAAGCCGCGTCAAAAGCAATCTCAGCCCTCTACCCAATGTTAGCTAGAAACAGTAAACTAAGCATCGACAATAAACTCCTGATATACAAAACGGTTATAAGGCCGATCTTCACTTATGCAGCCCCAATCTGGGGCTATGCAGCTTCGAGTCACATACAAAAACTCCAAATCCTGCAAAATAAGGCTATCCGTTTATCGCTTGGTGCGCCTTCATGGACCAGGATTACACAACTGCACCTAGAATCGGGAATCCCGATGATAGATGAATTCATTCTGAAACTTGCCGAACGTTTTTACAAAGGACTCCCTTCACATCCCAACCCCACAATAAAAGACCTCTCTAATTACGACCCAAACACTTCCAGCCGCCACAAGCGCCCAAAATCGATTCTCCTTCAGAGGAACACTCCGGGCCACACAAATCATGCCCCCGAATAAACTAACAACCCACCAAATCACCTTCCAACAATGTTCCCATCAGACGTAAGAGGAATAGCCACATGAGCTGAACCTCTGTAAGCCAGAAGATCCAAGTCCAAGTCCAAGTCCATTTTATTTCATTATTATTCAAAGTTATGTATTATACGTGTATAATTATGATCATCACGACAGTTTTTATACTACATTTACATTCGAAATGCATATTTTTTTTATTAAAAAAAAACTAAATACTTATTTAAAGATTCAGCAGGAAATACGTTTATCTTCACGGGGTAATTGTTCAGGAAGCGATTGTGAGTTATAAAGCAGCCTTGCCACAACATTTCCGTACCATAAAGCAAAAATATTATTTATTCGCGAAATGTGACTAATGAAAAGTGAGATAAAATCCGTTTTAAATCTGGATTTATGGTGTTTCCCGGTTTTGTTGCAATGCGCGTGTATCAGGGAGGAAATTACACCACTTTAAATTATCGTATTTCAGGTTATTGCATTAATTTCTTCTATAAAGAAAATACGACATATTTTTAAAGGAAAGAAAAGATACAAAGCTGTTTTAGCCATTTGTAAAGTTGACGTTAGATTTCTTCAGTTTTATTTTGGTTTCAGTAAGTGGGAAATTGAAGTCGATTTTAATAAAACTTAAAGTAAAAATAGTAGATGTATTTTTATTATTAATACGATATAAACCAGATATAAAACGATATTTTCTCGGCGACGAAAATGATGATGTGTCGAAAAAAAAATCTAAAGTGGAAAATCACTGTTTTATTACATTAAATAAAATCCGTCATCATGGAATTCCGCAGTGTACATGCCTTTTGTTTATTAAAAATTATAAATGGTGCTTTGTGTTAGTAAGCGATTATTGTTAATGTATTTTATGTTAAACCGAGTCGGAACAAGAATGCACAAATAAAATATAAGTAATGAGTTACTTTAACTAATGTGAAATAAATTAATTTAAAATTAGAACTAAACACTTTTAAAACGTTGTATAAAACCACTTTATTTTGAGTCAGGAGCGCCAACCGGTTTCATTCTGCAATGAGCTAAGTCAGGGCTATACACAGTTTGTGTATAACCCTAACGAAGCTCGTTTCAGAGTGAAACCGGTTGGCGCTCCTGACTCAAAATAAAGTGGTTTTATACAACGTTTTAAAATTGTTTAATTCTAATTTGAAATATGTCAAACCACCAAGTAATAGCTTCATTCCAAAGATTAAATTAATTTAAAGGTGTAGTAGAATGAGAACTTTTTTAAATTGTAAATATAAAATATTTTATTTCTAAGAGCTAGCATACCTGAATGAAATTTTTTATTTATTATTTTTAAACATGCAATAGTTTTATTGTTATTATTACCATGAGTAGAAAACTCATTATGTGACACAAAGGATATTAAAGTATTAAAATTATGATGTTTTATTTTAATAACATTTAAATTCAATTCGATTTTTATATTACGTATATATTTTTTTCCAGTTCACTACACTAAAATTTTGAAAAAAGACTCTTCCGGCAGTTTCAAGTCCTCGAAAGGTAATTATACCCTTCTCGCCGGCCACCATCAGTCCGGTGAACGGGTATGAATACCGTTCCCGCAAATAATGAGTTAAGTAATATAAATAGGCTTTATTTCGTACTTCATTTTAAGCGAAGATATAAAAAATACACGTTTAAACAATCCAATGTTTTGATGTATTGTAAGATTAATTTGATGCATTGTTTTTGAATCTTTTATTTAAATTTTCATATAAAGGTACTCTCTTTGCATTGGAATTTTTTTGGTAAAGCATTTAAAAATTTTAGATATAAATTTAAAAAAAAAACCTAACTAACCATCGCGCCATTTCTCCAGAGGGATAGGCAGAGAGGATGGATCGCCACAATGCTCTGTCCTGGCATACCTCTCGGGATTCCTCTACATTCATACATCGTACCATGCACGGACGTCGATTATTCCGACTTCGAATGTGGCCGCCTTTTAGTAATTGATTAATTTGGTCATGTTTTTCTCAAAAAAGAGCGTCTCTTTTGATATCTTTAATCACTTTTAAGCCAAATAAAATCAATTGTTATATTATTAACAATGTTCTAAGTAAATAGTAAATATTGTTGAAATATCAAAGTGTTTCTGCTAAAACAACGGATTATCTAATAAATACGAAGTGTATTATTATTTATATATATATATATATATATATATATATATATATATATATATATATATATATATATATATATATATATATATATATATATATATATATATATATATATATATATATATATATATATATATATATAATATATATATATATATATATATATATATATATATATATATATATATATATATATATATATATATATATATATATATATATATATATATATATATATATATATATATATATATAATAATGAATATTCTGTGTATGATAGAGTGTCAATTGAAACATAAGAAGTGAATGCAGTGCGAATGATGAATGTCATGAACAAAATAATGAAAGGAATCATTAAGATGGTTTGGACATATGGAAAGAATGAATGAAGAAAGAATGGTAAAAAAATTATATGTTAACGATGTAAATGGAACCAGAAATAGAGGAAGACCGAGGAAAACGTGGCACGATCAAATAAATCAAATATTGAATGTCGGCATGTGAGGAGTCAGAGAAATCGACGCGCGTGCATGACACGATGTATGAATGTTGAGGAAGCGAGAGAAATATGTCAGGAAAGAAAAGTGTGGCAGTCTATTCTTTCTGCCTACCCCTTCGGGGAGACTGCGTGATGGTTAG